>JBBPDA010148619.1:0-20048 GCA_037974385.1 Arnoldichthys spilopterus
GTGAAGAGAATGAGGATCTGTGTGTAAACAGTAGTTGATGGTGTGTGAGCTGTTAGAAGACACAGGTTCGGCTCCAGTCACTGTATGGATGTGTGAAGGAACAAATGCCAAATTATCACTGCACGAGGAAACGGCTTTTTCTCAGGGGTCTAAGACTTTTGCACAGTAGTGTATATTTGTTGGTATGTTTTATTTATTTATTTATTTTTAATCTGACTTTTCTTAATTTCTATTGAATTTTAATCTTATTGTTAACTCCTGTTTAAACACTGTTGCACAGTCTAAGGTCCAATGATGGAAAAAAGCTGTTGCGTGATTGGTCGAGGGGGAGATGTGTTCTGATAAGATGCCTGAACTAAGAATTTATTCTGTGGCATGTGGCCCAAAAGGCAACATGTGTTCTATGTGCTTGTTTATCTTGGAGTGTGAATGTGTGTGTGTGTGTGTGTGTGTGTGGGGGTGTGTGTGTTTAATTCCTGTGTTTTGATGAATGGCACAGATTTCCATGCAGCTGTGTGGGGTCAGCACTGTTGACCTCATGCGAGAGAGTATGTTTAAGTGTATCAGCGCTCCAGGATGTTTACAGCTGAAAGGTAGGTCAGGTTATTTTTAACTCAACAAGTGTGTGTGTGTGTGTGTGTGTGTGTACACGTTGGGTGAGCTCGCATGTGTGCGCTCTACTTTAAAGCCGTTGTAGTGGTGTCTGACCCACAGCACGCCGGACCAGGCGGCAGCCAAGCCTACCACTCTGAGCAGCTGTGTTATAGTTAAAGGGCCCATAGCACAGAAAAACAGAACGTTACCCACGTTTCCTTTCTATGCGGCATGTGCTCCTGACCCCTGAACCTTAGCACCCTAGCAACCTCAGCACACCCTACTGACTGAGGCGTGACACGGTGAAGCCAATCAGAACAGAGATCACTTGCATATGGCTGCTTTAAATGCAAAAACAGCTGGATAAATGAAAAATGGGCATGTAAAGAGGAACGATAACGGCGAAAACCTCCCAAATATTTTAATTGGATTAAAAGGCAATTTTCAGAAATGGGCCCTTTAAGAAAAAATTTTGCAGAAAGTGCACAAATGAGGCTTTAAAGGATAGAGCCCCAACCTGTGCGAACACCAGGCTGAGCTGAGCGTGTTTGGCTTTTAGCAGATGAGGCTAAACCTTTTCTTACCAAAAAGCTTGCTTAGGGAATGTGATGCGGGCCTGTGGTGACGCACTCTGTGTTTGCGCTGAAGTAGAACATTAATAACGACATGAAAAATACTGAATCTCAGTATTGGCCTGCAAATCCCACGTCGTTGCAGCCCTAGTGATTTACGATGGGTTTTAATTTCTGAAAGAGGACATTAAGGCCTTTTATCACACACTGGTTCTCTTTCAAGAAGGAAAGGCTCAGAGAGGGAAACAGTTACAGCCGCTGACGGAGCTCAAAACATCAAGAAGCGCGACGCAACGAGGACAAACATTTTTCTGGCCAGGGCTTACCACCAGGCTACCACTGCCCAGACTCCCGGGGCAGGAACAGTGCCGGTATATCATGGATGATGCAGTACGGCGCAGCCTTAACACTGAAAGACAAAAACGAGTCAGGAGGAGCCAGTGGACGACCTGGTGGACGACCCGGTGGACGGCGGACAGAACAGGCCTGGAAGAGCCGCCGTTATATGGGCTGTTGTGAAGGAGGGGAAAACGACACACCTGTGCCTCTTACAGGAAACTGAAGTGAAGCTCCAGTGCGATTAATGCAGATGTTTGGAGTGTTTATGAAGCACGCAGCGTATTAAAGCCAGGAAGAGCCCTCGTCACACCTGAGTGACAAAGAGAGGGTCACTCGCCGCTTTTAATGACTTATTTTTAAAGGGAAAATCGTAATAAACTCTGTCGTCTGCCCTTTATTCCACGGCCCTAATCAATAGCGGAGCGCTGGAACATCTGGAGGAAAACACAAAACACAACGAGAGCCGTGTTCAGCCGTTCCGCCTCTAATTTGAGGAACAGGCGGGATAATTAAGCGGAATATCCTGCAGAATCAAGCTGTTAATCCGTCATTTAAGCCGACGTGTTACTGACGGAGGCCTGTGTGGCGTAATGATGGGGAATTAAATGCGCTCGCTGCTGATGTGTATGTGGTGTAAAGACGAGCAGAGAAGAAACGGCAGCCTGAACCTGACCAAAACTCTCAGCAAGAAGCACACTGGTGTGTGTGTGTGTGTGTGTCTGTGTGTGTCTGTGTGTGTATGTTAGAGAGGTGGATTTACACTGTTCTACACTTTCAAACATAAAATAATAATACAGTGATTCATCCACACACAGATAATGTTCTTAACATCAAATATTCGGAGGGAAAATGTTTTTATGCAAACGTTTTAAAGAGAAAAATGCTCTCCACATCTGTTAAACATTCTTAGATAAGAAAGTTCTTAACATCTGTTAAATGTTCCTAGATTGATTAAATATGGACATAAAATTATGTTGTAAAAATGTTTGTTTTTGCATCTTTTAAAATTTCCTAAGAGAAAATATTATTAACATCTGTTAAATGTTCCTGGAGAAAAGTGTTTTTAACATCTGTTAAATGTTCTTAGGTAAAAATGTTTACACTTGTTAAACATTCTTTGGCAAAATGTTCTTAATATCTTTTAAAAGTTCTTTGAGAAAATGTACTTAATATCCTCAGATGACAGTTAAAAAGGGACATAAAATTATTTAATAACATATATAACATATATAATATTCTTAGTGACCAAAAGCTTAAAATCTGTTACATCTGCTAAACATTCTTAACTTAAATCTTTACTTAAGGACAAAACGATGTTTAACATAATTAATAATTCTGGGTGGTACTGAGGGTGGTTACTGCCTACAGTTTTTTCCCTCTCAGTGCTGTGGATCAGTGAGTGCAGGTCAGATGTGTCAGGTTTGCGTCTCATCAGAACCGCTACAATGAAACTCTTTAACTGTTTTCGTTGATCTTGGTTGACACACGTGATGTTACTGATTGGGAAAATGTGTGCGTGGTGAGTCGTCCGGCTTTGCTTTGAGACGCTGTTGCCATGGCGATGAGTGATGCGCATCAGGGATGCTGGACCATGAGCCTTTCCATTTGAAAGGCGTGACCACAACAACTTCCTGCTCATTAGCACCACCCCACCCCCCGGCCTCCTATTTAGGGAGATAAATACTATAACTCCTGTAATGACTATAACACACACACACACAATAGCGCCAGGGTCGCTGGAAGCCACCTGCTGATGGAACATTAACAGCGAGACACAGGAAAAAAAACACTCCGGATAAACAGGAGCAGCCCCCTCACCTTTCACGGTGGCGTCTGGGCTTGAAAACTGATAAATTTTACACCTGAATAATGGAATGATGATAAACAGATGATGAACAGGAGGAAAATGCTAACTCAGTAACTTTACTAATGCTAAATAGGAGGAAAAAGCTAACTTATTAACTTAACTGATGCTAAAGAGGAGGAAAACGCGAACTCAGTAACTTTACTAATGCTAAACAGGAGAAAAACGCTAACTCAGTAACTTTACTAATGCTAAACAGGAGGAAAACGCTAACTCAGTAACTTTACTAATGCTAAACAGGAGGAAAACGCTAACTCATTAACTTTACTGATGCTAAGGAGAAGGAAAACGCTAACTCAGTAACTTTACTGATGCTAAACAGGAGGAAAACGCTAACTCATTAATTTTTACTAATGATACACAGGAGGAAGACGCTAACTCATTAACTTTACTAATGCTAAACAGGAGGAAAATGCTAACTCATTAACTTTACTTATGCTAAACAGGAGGAAAACGCTAACTCATTAACTTTACTAATGCTAAAAAGGAGTAAAATGCTAACTCATTAACTTTACTGATGCTAAACAGGAGAAAAATGCTAACTCATTAACTTTACTGATGCTAAACAGGAGGAAGACGCTAACTCATTAACTTTACTAATGCTAAACAGGAGGAAAACATTAACTCTAACTTTACTAATGCTAAAAAGGAGTAAAATGCTAACTCATTAACTTTACTGATTCTAAACAGAAGAAAAATGCTAACTCATTAACTTTACTGATGCTAAACAAGAGGAAAACACTAACTCATTAATTTTACTAATGCTACACAGGAGGAAGACGCTAACTCATTAACTTTACTAATGCTAAACAGGAGGAAAACACTAACTCATTAACTTTACTAATGCTAAACAGGAGGAAAACGCTAACTCATTAACTTTACTAATGCTAAACAGTAGGAAAACGCTAACTCAGTAACTTTACTAATGCTAACTAGTAGGGAAACGCTAACTCATTAACTTTACTGATGCTAAAGAGGAGGAAAACGCTAACATAGTAACTTTACTGATGCTAAACAGGAGGAAAACGCTAACTCATTAATTTTACTAATGCTACACCGGAGGAAGACGCTAACTCATTAACTTTACTAATGCTAAACAGGAGGAAAACGCTAACTCATTAACTTTACTAATGCTAAACAGAAGGAAAAGGCTAACTCAGTAACTTTAGTAATGCTAACTCATTAACTTTACTAATGCTAAACAGGAGGAAAACGCTAACTCAGTAACTTTACTAATGCTAAACAGGAGGAAAACGCTGACTCAGTAACTTAACTGATGCTAAACAGGAGGAAAACGCTAACTCATTAACTTTACTAATGCTAAACAGGAGGAAAACGCTAACTCATTAACTTTACTAATGCTAAACAGGAGGAAAACGCTTACTCATAAACTTTACTAATGCTAAACAGGAGGAAAACGATAACTCAGTAACTTTACTAGTGCTAAACAGGAGGAAAACGATAACTCAGTAACTTTAGTAATGCTAACTGAATAACTTTAGTAATATAACTCAATTACTTTTTTAATGCTAACTCATTAATTCTACTGATCAGCTCCCAGCACTTTTAATCCTCTATTCCTCTATTGCAGGCCTCCCTCCTCCTGTAGCAACTAAACCAAATTCACTTTTCAAACTATCCAAATGTTTAATATCGCATAAACCAGCAGCGTGAGAAAGACTCCTGTTAACTTTACATGTCCCAAAAAAACACTAAAATTGACAAAAACAGAATAAGATAATAAGCAATTAATTAAACTTAAATACAAAGTAATATTTAAATAGCAAAAAAAAATTAAAAATATATTAATATATTAAATATAAAAAATATAAAAAATAAATTTTTAATTACAATAAAAATCAAATAAATAGTTACAATCAGAAACACAATTCACGTAAAGAACTGAATTAAATTGAAGTGAGGTTGTGTGTTGGACTGTGTGTGTGTGTGTTTTTTTCTCTCTTTATCTCTCTTCACCCCTCTCTTCTTCTTGCTCTCTCTCCCTTTCCTTCTCTCCCTCTCTCTATTTACCTTTTAGATTCTTTCTTTCTTTCTCCATTCCCCCTTTCTTCTTTTATATCCTTTCTTCTTTTACTCCTTTTCTGTCTCTTTATTTATTCATCCCTTTCTCTATCCGTCCGTCTGTCTTTATTAGTGTAGTTTTTCTTTCCCGGTGTTTAATCACAGCTGTGCAGCTGCTCCTCATTTACACAGAGGTTGTGTGTTTGTGTGTGTGTGCGCACGTGTATTTAGCTTGAGATTCATTCACAGTGTGTAAAGAAGCATCAGCACCTGCATGAGGCTCATTTGTGTTTACCTGAACAAAGTAGTGCTCCAGCTTTAAAGGGCCCATATCATGAAAAACAGACTTTGTCTAAAAGATAACAGAGATAAGTGTAAACATGCCCCGCCCACACAGCTAATACGTGTTGAAACTAAGCTGCCAAATTAATTTTGTGATGTCACAAAAACCACTGCATTATAAAAAGCCTGCCTATTCACTCTTCAGACAGTCTAGCTCCGCCCACTTAGGCTGAAGTTATAAACGTGTGACTGCTTTTCTGTATGTCTACAACTGATCAAATGCCAGATTGTCGTTGTTGATGAAGTTCCAAGTGTTAATAAGTAAACATCCCCTACAGAAAAAACATCTGCGCATTTTAATTACTGTTTGTTTACTGAATTTAACATTAAAAATATTAATATGAGGCCTGTGCAAAAGTAAAAGTACATTTATCTTTGCTCAGTATATCAAATTAATAGAAACGATGTGCACTAAATTTAGCAGGAAAATGTCGAATTTGAGTGTGTTCTCAGTGGAGGATGTGTGCTTTTTAATTACAGAGATCAAAGTCTACAATATGTAAATGAGCCAGAGACGCCACATGAAATCAGCTCCTCCTTCATCTTTGATGTCTGAGTATCCGGCCTGTGAAAAAACGCATCCCGTAGTGGCTGGTAGCACACTATGCTAGCAAGCCCATTAGCTAACGTTAGCCAATCAGCTAGCTCCAAAATGATGATCTATAGGCTCAGCATGTCCCGTCTAAGCTAATGTAACATCAACAACTTGTGCTGATGTAGTTGTTAAGCTCCGCCCACACATCTTTAAATCACACATCTTTTTATGCTCTGTAGCCTTAAGCTAGTTGGTCTCTTTGCCACCTCTTTGCCACCTCAGCCTCTCTTGAGAACGTCACGTACAAACACACCCCACCGATAGGTTCTCATGTAGTTCTCATTTACATAAAGTTGGAAATTCTGTAATTTCATACACCCTAAAGGCTATGATTGGTCCAATGGCAGCATCACGTTTCCAGCTGCTCTCGGTTCCCTGCTGTTTCTGAATCAAGCTGACTGACTCATTCGTCTAGAACATCACAGTAAGGCCCTTGTCTAAGTGGCCTAGGTCCTTACGCTCCTACTTCCATCACATCAACTTCAAGAACTGACTGTTCACTTGCTGCCTAATATATCCCACTCCCCTGACAGGTGCCACTGTAATGGTGTTAATGTTATGGCTGATCGATGGGAAACACGCTTGTTGAGACAAAGTCATACATGAGGCATAAGGGTCCACAGCTTCTTCGGCCAAAGCGTCCTGTAAACCTGCAGTAAAGTGTGTGATGACAGGCTCATCTGCAGCCAATCACAGAAAGGCTGGAAATTCCCAGTTCTCAGGGTAAAGACTCCAGCATCTGCTTTATTACCTTCACACGGTCAGTTCGGCTTCTTCCTCGAAGGAGTGACACGGGACTGTCCCCAGGTGGAACCACCACCGTACAAATCCCAGGACCAATTTCAGGAGATAAAAAAAATGTCCAAAAATATAAAATAAGTACATAAAAAAGCCCTGTTTTCTATTGAAATTTCACGGATAAAATCAAAGCGTTTGGCTGGAAAAGGCCCGAAATAGCTCAAAGCGGCTCGAGCGCAGGCAGCGCAGCCTTGTGTCCGAGTTAATCTAACGTTGGAGACGACCACAAACTCCTCAGACCTTGGATTTTATGAAACAAATGGCTTCGGAAGAGTTTCTTTGCCCCAATTCCTGTCCTTTCAGCGGGATGCCGCCGAGAACGCATGACTAATACGGAGCAAAATCGACTGTGACTTTTCCTCTGGTTTCCTGTTGAAATGAGCCGCGCGCTCGCCGCCTTTGATTTCGGAGCTTTTCGGCTCACGTTTTTAGCCCGTTTCAATTACTCTCTCCTCCCGCCACCGTCCGACGTGCTCACTTCTCTAGGTTTCGGCTTTAATTGCACGGCTGCTACATTTCTGCCTCAGATAGAAACAGGAGACGTGAGATTACGAGGATTTTTAAAGGTGTTGTCCAGTGTTGCACAACTGGATCTCCGTATGTATCTCCGTCTGAGTCACTCAGCGTGGACAATACACTGATCAGCCACAACATTAACACTAGGATTACTGAGTCTCTCTGAGCAAACAGGGGCTCAACTATGGCACTATAGCACTACATCACACATAATGCCTTGCTCCTTTTATATCAAATGGGTAACCGTGGTTTCCTTAAGGTATTATGTGTAATGTGGTGCTATAGTGCCAACACGGGTAGGAAACGGGGAAGAAATGAGGTGGGAAAAGCAACAGAGGAAACAGGAGCCGAGAAGCTGAGGAGCTGCCATCGGCCGTAAAGCCAAACACAACGGCTTCCCTGCATCTCCAACCATGGCCAAAAGGAATAAACAGACTAAGGGAACATGCTGCACACACACAGGCAGAACTGTTAACTGTGTTAACTATGATTCTTTTATTACATATGAATTGTACAACTAACTGAGACTCACTCTGGCTCACCCACACACACAGACACAAACTGTGGAAATGGTTGGGGGGGGCACCTTGGGCAAGCATAAAGGGAGAGCTTCTAATAAGAGTTTTAGGCTTTAGGAATTTAAGTGTTAACATCACCTGCCTAATATTGACTTTTAGTGAGGTCTTAAACATCTATATGATGTTACATCACTCAGAGTCTCCACTTTCACCTCTTTCTGCGTTATTACAGCCTTCTCCACGGTCGCAATGCTCGTTGTTTACCGAAAATATTCACTCTGCCCCCTAGTGGACGCGCTGCTCTACATCCATGCCAACATCACCTATACATCCTATGACGGTTACATCGTTAGAAATGGGCGCATTTATTTTTGTACGTAAAGGGAACAGAAGTGAGGCTTTATGATGTCTGTGCTTTACACAATCAGTTTTAATAGGGTCTGCTAACGCCAGACGTTCCAGGGCGGAGCATATTCCAGAGAAGGTGTTTGAACACCTGGCTGATTTTCCCTGAAACTCGACACTCTTGACACTCCTTTCTATTGGCCGAGCACCGAAAGGCCAACAAGTGCCACTTCACCATCAAACAGAGGAGCTGGACACACAATAGGTCACTAATACACCTACAGATGGGCTCATAAAGGCCAGGGCGTGATCTCAGGTGTGTGTGTGTGAGGTCGTCCTGGACGTCAACAGTCCAGTCAAGTGAATGTCTTTCTATTGGCTCACATGTAACAGCATAAATCATTAACTCTGATGACGATTCTTTAGGAAATCAGGAAATATAACATTTCTTCTCGATCGGATTCAATAATTGACACCAGATATAAAATATAAAATACACCAGATATTCATATATGACTGAATTTGCTATTTGTACCAATCAGCCCTAAGATTATTATTGACTATCGCACCTGTTAGGGGGGTGGGGTATATTAGGCATCAAGTGAACAGTCAGTTCTTGAAGCCGATGTGCTGGAAGCAGGAGCATAAGGATCTGAGCCACTTTGACAAGGGCCTTATTGTGATGTTCTAGAGTCAGAGCGTCTCTGAAACGGCAGATCTTGTGGAGTGTTCCAGTTGTGCAGTAGTTAGTACCTACCAAAGGTGATCTGAGGAAGGAGAACTGGTATCGTTGGCACCCAAGACTCACTGATGCATGTGGGGAGAGCTACTGTGGTGCAAAACGTGCTGACTCTGACAGAAAGGGGTCAGAACACACAGTGCAGCACAGTCAGAGAGACCTACTCACTATTAGGCAGGTGGTCTTAATGTTATGGCTGATAGTATTATGGTCTGTCGAGCTCATTTTACTGCTGCTTTAACTGCACTTCCTCCCCCGGGATTAAACGAAGCACTTGCTTCGGCATCTGCCCAACAGGCTTCCGTTATGTGCCAACGTGTTTTTGTGACTTCACAAAGTCGCCGTCCGTGCACTACAGATGCTGCTGACTGAGATCAGGCGGAGAAACGCCGCACTTTTCCTTTATTAAAGTCTGTTACACACACAGTGGCCTCTTTGAAGGCAGGCAGACTGATGGAGAGGAGCTGGGAGAGCGATGGGGAATATTTTCCTATTTTCACGAAATCCTGGATCCGCACCACGGCTTTCATTACCCGAAATTCTGAGGAGGGGAAAGGGAAAAAAAAACAAAAAAACTGCCTTTATGTGAAAATGATTGCAATATGTTTCATAGCGAGATTAAACCAAACAATTAAGCTATTCTGGATCGCTTTTTTCTCGCAGCCATCTGTTTGGATGTTTTCTCAAACCGGGAGCCTAATCAGCCATTCATATGCGGACTGTCATTGGGCAAAGCCGGCCCGAAAAACGCGACGCCTCCGATGAATCGAAATCAGAGATTCGTGCCAGAGTTTTCTCGACGCGCGTGGCAGGGCACACAAAAACCCGCTCCACCAGCCAAAACACAGCCAACACATGTCCAGATTTTATCATCATTATGTTCAGCTACTTAATGAGTTGATCTTCTGGCATTTTCTCCGCCGCATAATGTGGAGGCAGCTAATTATATCGAGGAAATAATCTCAGACTGTAGCAGACGCCGAAAGAAATATCAGGGACGTACAGGACATTCTGTTTGTGCCACAGTCCAGCAAGAGCGCGGCTAAAGCAGGAGCTCTGCTATTGATCAGTTTATCCCTCTTTATTAAAACAGCTATTTTGCTGCAGTGGGTCGCAGTTACACTGCAGTTTCCGTGGTGCGGTTCATAAAACTTGGCAAAATACAACAGTTTTACTGCAGTTTCATGCATTTAATGCTGCTGTGTTACCTCAGACGCATGCTGGGTTTGCTTCATTTTAGCGCTGGAGCTACAGTGTAGTAGTGACTGGCATTAGCAAAAACTTACGGAAAATTACAACAAGGCTCAGTCATTTTAGGAAAATAGCGAATTGTAATTTTTAATGGTGGTTAGCGCTGTCGCCTCAAAGCGAGAAGGTTCTGGGTTCGATCCCCGGGTCGGCCGCGGGGGTCTTTCTGTGTGGAGTGTGTGAGCTCTCCCCGTGTTGGCGTGTGTTTCCTCCGGGTTCTCTGGTTTCCTCCCACAGTCCAAACGCTGCAGTAGGTTGATTGGATGCTCTAAATTGCCCATATGTGTGAGTGTGTGTATGAATGGGTGACAATGGAGGTATTAAAAATATTTCTACCAAGTCCCACGATTCGGTTGGGTGGCAGGAGAACCACTACGCAGGGCACTCTCGGAGCGGCACCCGAGGAAAGTGTACCCAAGTTGGCCACGGCCAGACATATGATGACAATGGAGGTATTAAAAATATTTCTCCCAGAAACTAAGTCCCATGGTTCGGTTGGGTGACAGGAGAACCCTGGTGGAACCCCGCCTTAGGCCCTCAGTCAGCTGGGATTGGCTCCAGCTTCCCCGCGACCCGAAATGGTTGAAGTGGTTTAGAAGATTTTTTTTTTAGAGATTTTTTAATGCAATAATTTTCGTCATTTTTTTCCCCAAACAGGCCTTTTATATACTTTATTAAAGGATTTTAACACATTTTAAAACGTTACAACACCACCACAACCACCACCAACCCCCACCCTGAGTCACACATTGTACACATACAACAAACATGCATATATACCCTTTACTCTATTAAAGCTCTAGGATCAGACCAGGCGGGCTAGCTTTCACTCCCCACACGCATCAGTGAGCCTTGGTTGCCCTTAGCGCCATCACCGATTCACCAGTTTTCCTTCCTTGGATCACTGTTGGTAGGTACTGACTACTGCACACCTGGAACACTCTAGAAGACCTGCTGTTCTGGAGATGCTCTGACTCAGTCGTCACAATAAGGCTCTTCTCACAGTAGCTCAGAAACTTATGCTCCTGCTTCCAGCACATTACCTTCAAGAACTGACTGTTCACTTGATGCCTAATTTGTTCCTACAAAAAGGCCGAGATTAATGCTGTTTGTACTTTAAGCTCACGTCTGCTGTTTCAATCATCAGAAAGGCTTAATTATGGCGAACATGGCCCATCAAATATAAACTCCAATGAAGAAGCGGAATTTTGTTCTGCTTTGTTTCGAGTGAGTTGTCCAATCTCAGATTTCATGTGTTGCTCAGTGCCCATTTAGAAAACCCCAGGTGTTCACACAGGTGCACTGAAATGCACTAATTACAGACAAGAACAGCTAATAACTGCAATCACAGCTCTAATGGCAAGAAATGGCAGGCTAGTGGTATGAAAAAAACACCATGCTTTAAAGCACAGTTAAAACGACAACAATGCACAAATGCTATAGAATAGAATAAAATAGAAATTTATATAGAATAAAATGAAAAAAAAACAGAAATTAAGTAGAATAAAATACAGTATATTAGAACAGACTAGAATAGAATAGAACAGGAGTTGAAAAATGTCATAAAAACTAAATAAAATGTAATAAAACAGAAACAGAAGAACAGAACAGAATAGAAAAACAGCCTAAACTGAAAAGGACAACAGAATTAAAAACTGAAGAATAGAAAAAAACATAATAGAGAATAGTAGAATAGAATAGAAAAAAATCGCAATGAAATGTAACAGACCGGTAAAGAAGAATAGAATTTAATAGAATAGAATTGAAAAACGTTCAAGCTTGGAGGACGGACAGTTGGACACGAATACTGTTGAAAAAAACACAAACAGGAGAGAAAGAGACAAAATCAAGTGGCTTCCATGAAATTGCTCTTGTGTGATGACGTGTGTTTGCATTGAGTATTGTCTGTGTTTTTTGTGGCTGTGTTGTGTTTTAGTGACCTGCACGGTGGTAATGAACTCTCCTGCCACACACACACACACACACACACACACACACACACACACTTACAATACGTAATTAAAAACTCCATTCACATTCCGCTGGGGCTGTCAATCAGAAGTAAATCCTTTTTGACAGCGGTCAGTGAACCGTGTGCTCGCCACTGAACACGACTTCTAAACACTAATGGCTTTTGTTACCAGTTCTGCAGTGATCAGAGTGTCTCCTGAACACGAGGCTTTAGTGCTGGGCAGGAAAATTCAACATCAGATACAGAGAAACAAAAATATCTGATCATAATTTACTGAAGTGTGTAATAACACTGTTTGTTTTTTTTTACCACTAAACCGTCCAGCACAGGAGCTTTCCAACGGGCTCCCACAGATCTGCCTGTAGGTTGGTTTAATAAATTACCATTAACTTTGGTGGACTGGAAACTAAACATTTGTGCTAGAGTTTGAAGATGAAAAGTTGTTGTTGATTTTTGATGGAGATTACATTTTTTCTCAGTGATGCATGGGCACTAGCAGAACAGCGATGTCTTGAGAATATTTGAATTTTTTGGATTCGAATGTGTTCCTCCCAAAAATGGAAAATAATGAAATACTGAAAATTTTCAGACAACACGAGCTTTTACTTCTAGATGTTTTAACAAATTTGCTGAACAAACATGGAAAATGACATAAAAGATGCTGAAACTTTCATACAGACCACATTTTTGGTGTATTTTTCCCCAAAAATATGTTAATCATACTAAAGCAAACAGAAACGTGCCATTTTCTGGCCCAATTTTCCGGGCCAAACTTTTGCACGCGCCCATATTATATTCCTTCTGGCTTCTTTCACACTGGACCTTCACACTTGCTGTTGTGTCTCTGTTTCCATTTTCTGCCAGCCCATTCCACTCTTGCTGTGGGGCGACAGCATTAACCACTGCACCACTGTGCCGCCCTTACTTAGTATTTATATATTTTACATGTATTTGATGGACTTTTATTTTGGTACATTCATTTACTCTTGATAAAATTGCCTCTGAAGTCCACAAGGTGGCGCAGGACCTTGTTCTTCTCTTGTGGAAATAAGAGAGGAAGTCAGAGTGGGAGAGACGGCTGCAGAGGCTCCTATACATAATACACCGACGACTTTCAAGAGGAAGAAACGCAATAATGTCGCATCGACGCCCAAATATCATGACAGTATCATATTGCTGTGGTGAGAGAAAGTGAGTGTAAATGATGTAATACTGTAATTAGTATTTTCTATGCAGTTCAGTATTTCTGGACACCAGTACAGAAAAAGTGACGGAATCGCATCAGCACTGAAAGACTTTTTGCTCAGGTGCTACATTTGCAAATCTGTTTGGAGGTGGTGTGCAGGATATGGCTTGTGTTCCTGATAACTGTGAAAATATACAAATGCATTCAAATGTGTCACATGACCTGACGCATTAATACTCGGGCTGTTGAAGAGAGCATTTCCAACAGGCAAATTCAGCAGCGATATCAGCCATCAGCCTCAGCAGTGTGGACAAAAACAACTGAAGGGTGTCCAGGACAGTTTGATAGCTCCCCTGCTCAAACACACTCACTACACCAGGTGATGAACAGGTGAGCTGAACCAGGTGTGTGGTTTTGCCACTTTCTTCAGTTTCTCTGAGAACCACACATCTTCAGGGCTGTTTCTTCCGCCATTTGGAACACTGAAGTGATGTAAGCCGGGCGATGGCTAGTATATCGTCCGCATAGGAGAAGATGGGAGGACGTCTTGGTCACTGAAACACATCTAAACTGCATTGTATTTCCTCTGTTAAATATCAGCACAATAAAGCCATACTTTTGTCTGGACCAATCACTGCACACTCTCATCTGGACCAGTCACTGCACACTTTCAACCTGGACCAATCACCATACATGTCCACTTAACGTACGCTTTCGTCTGTCACTGTACACTTTTGTCTGGACCAATCACTGTACACTTTCATATGGACCAATCACCACACATCTTTGTTTGGACCAATCCCTGTAAACTTTCATCTGGACCAATCACCACACATCTTTGTTTGGACCAATCCCTGTACACTTTCATCTGGACCAATCCCTGTACACTTTCACCTGGACCAATCCCCGTACACTTTCATTCCAGCTTCTTATTAACCTCCCTCAGCAATGCCCAACACAATTATAAGTTAACATAAATCAGCAGTTTGAACCAAACTGGAAAGAAAGCAACGTTAGTCTAGAACACTAATAAACACCACAACAGCCAGAAGTGACTCATACACACACTACCGGTCAAACGTTTCAGTACAACCAATCTTTCCAGTTTGTACTGGTAATTTAAGCATTTTAATTACAGTGAATATCCTTCAGCTGAGCCAAAACTAACAAAACAATCATATAAATCTGATGCAAAATGATGGTTTTGTCCAGGAATGAAGGACCTGCTTAACTGCTTAAGTTTTCCTGAAACAGAGAAAATAAACGAAGCCCTAAAAGTTCATGTAAAGAATTCCTAGAGGTGCCAAAACTTTTACTGCTTTACGTTCACCCCCTTCTATCCAGTTCATCCCAAACCAGCTGGAGTCTGGAGACTGTGTTGCTCTTCCATGAACTGAATCTACTGCTGAGTTCTTCTCTTCTACTGCTTGACCTTTTCCCCATTGTGATATTGATATACAGCACTACTTCCTGCTCTACAGCACTGTGCTAATGATGCAGCAGAGGCTGTAGGAACAGTGTGATAGTGATATACAGCACTACTTCCTGCTCTACAGCACTGTGCTAATAATGCAGCAGAGGCTATAGGAACAGTGTGTTCCAGCTCCGCCCACATTCACACAGAGGGGTTTGTAAGTCACCAGCAGACCCCATTTCCTTGAAAGTGTTATTTCAGGTTGGTTTTTTTTGCAATAAACTCAGCATTTTGCCAATGTGTGATATTCTGAATATAGCATTTTTTTTCCATCATTTTGAATCATGTGCATTTTTATAAAGTATTGTGAACTACTCGTTTAAAGTAGCTTTAGTAAGCAAACTAGATTTATTCATAGATTTTCCAGTATAATGTAGCTGGTAGCTTGCAGAGCTATACCATCCAAACACTGGCAACATCCCAGAAATAGGGGTGAGAGCTGCCACAGAATATTTGGGCCATGATACAATGTTATTATTAATCCACCATGATGAACGAAGGGTGGCGTCATCTTGTGGCAAAGTCATTAGGTTTCACAATTTGTGTTCCTGGCTTCTACATGTTATGTCAACTGCTTATGTCTTTTATAATTTGTATTTATAGTGGCACAACAGATGAATTTTTATCCTTTCTGGACAGTCCCAGAAAGTTCTAGAAAGTTCTAAAAGATTCCAGAAAGTTCTAGAAACTTCTGGACATTTCTCACAGTTCCAGAATATTCTGGAAGTCTATATAGCACAAAAAGTGAATGGAGAATATTTTATCAAACTATTTTTACCAAAACATTAAAAAGATTATATTATCAAATAAATAAATATTGTGCCAAAAAAAACACAATATTGCCAATTTTTCTGCCATCTTTTCACTGGACCGGCCCACTAACTAATGCAGCATCTTTTATACTAGAGAGCGTTTGAAGTAGTTCCACTGGCCTCAATATGCACAGCTTGACTGGGACGCAACATGGACAAAGATCAGAGGCTGAGCAAACATTGCACGTTTACGACAATCTACCCATGTGTGCCTGCCTGTGTGCTGTTGACTTTAGCTGTTGACACAGGAAAAACTCACAGATCTCCTTCAGCAGCAGGCCGAGCTGAGCAGGGCACACTACACTAGGGTACGGTGCACTAAACTACGGCGCTTGATTTTAGACAACACCAGGTCTTTACTGCTCCCACTTAAAAAGTCTGTGTGGTTTTACACTGATCAGCCAGAACTTTAGCACCACCTGCCTAATCCTGAGTGTGTTCCTCCTGCTGCTGAAACAGCTCTGACTGTGGTGCACTGTGTGTTCTGACCCCTTTCTACACCACAGTAGCTCTTCTGTGGGATCCGACCACTCTCCACATGCATCAGTGAGCCTTGGATGCCCTTAACCAAGTTGCCAATTGTCATCTGCCCTTGTCAAAGTGGCACAGAACCTTACGCTCTTGCTTCCAGCACATCAGCTTCATGAACTGTTGGGACATAGTGTTATTCCCTTCACCTGTCAGTGGTGTTAATTTTATGGCTGATCATTGCGGTGTTAATGTTATGGCTGATCATTGCAACTGTACCATTGGACCGTTGTCTGGACTGAAACACTGCACTTTAACATGAATGGGCAGAGCCAATACATATAGGCCAAAGACATGCTAATATTTCTTTTATGACATCACAAAACCAGGGCTTAATTTTTACGAGGACGGAGGACTGGGAAGTGACCGGAAAGCTTGTGCTGGCTTGTTCGTTCTACATCGAACCCTTACTTCAAGCAAGAGAGGAAAAGTCGTTCACTGCACATGATATGGGCCTTTAAAGTGAAGGGCTTCAGTGAAAATGGCCACCTCTCACACACTCTCAGCCAGACGGGTTCTGTGTAGGTTCTTTGACCTTTTCTTGGTGCTGTAAGACGTTTTTTGAGCGATGGACCAGAAGAACCTCTTTAGTTCCACTTTTATAAATTAAACGTTTGTTCTAAAGAACCTTCACATCGTGTAAAGACTCACCAACTTAAGGGTTCTTCTCTACATATCTTGAAGGTTCACCTCATTTGCAGAAATTGTTCTTTACAAAAAATATCCACTGACGGGTGAGAACTGAGAATCAACAAAAACAGCCCTGTTGCCATTTTCAAGAGTGTAAAGCCACTTCATTTCAAACGTTCTTTAAAGAACTGTGTAAAATGGTTCCTCCATCATAGAGAAGACACATTTGAATGATTATTGAATCATTGAGGTCCTGTAGAGAACCGGTGCCTCTACTAAAGAACCCAACAAGACTTAATGTTGCTTTTTTTTGTTCCCTGAACGACTTTTCAGTGGCTGGTTATGAAGACACTGATGCCTGAGACATTGTTCTACCAGCGTCTGCAGAAGCTTTTGGGCCTAAAACTAAACCCAAACATGGTGGAGGGATACGTGCAGGGTGTTGTGAGGCAAAATAGTCCCCTAAAGTGATTTAGTTCACACCATCATCAACACTACATAGAGACACTCACAGACACATGGAGCTTCATTGGGGGCTGGGGGAGAACATGGCTAATCTTGCTAACTGCAGACAAAGTAGTCCCAAGCTCAGGGCAGACCACGGCCCCCCCCACCACCAACCCCAACCCCCCCACCACCAATATCTGGTATAAACGGAGGTCTGGAGCACACAGAGCGGTGTGAAGCAGACAGCCGGCGTCGATAAATCGTTTTTAATCTTTTGCCACCCTTAGCATTAGCATAGGAGAGGAGCGGAGCGAGAGCGATGGGGTTTATCGATCCGCACTCATGTTTAAGAGAGAAACTCTGATAGAGCTTCGTTCTCCAGCTGCTCACACAGCGCTGTCATCACACACTCTTCCTGAGGAGCACTGACCTGATAAACAGATAGAACTGGAGTGATTCTCTCTCCCTGTTGCGCACACACACACACACACACACACACTGTTCCTTTCTCTTCTTCTCTCTGTTTCCTTCCTTTTCTCTCTCTCTCTCTCTCTGCTGTTTTTCTCTCTTTCTCTCTCTATTTCTTCCCTTCTTTCTCTCTTCCTCTTTCTGTTTCTTTCTTGCTCTTTCTCTATTGCTCTTGCTGTTTCTTTCTCTCTCCCCCCATCTCTCTGTTTCTTCCCTTCTCTCTCTCTCTCTCTCTCTCTCTTTCTTTCTCTCTCTTTCTTTCTCTCTCTTGTGCTTAAGATTCAAATCAGTTCAAATGTTCGCATCACATTACTGCCTCCTGTACACACACCAGGTACATCAGTGTGGGGGTAACTCCTGCTAACTGGTGACTACTGACTTTCATTCATTGTTAGCAACATTAGCGTAAGTGAACTGTTCCTTTAAGAGTGTATTTGGGTGGTCTGGGATGCTTACTTTGGAGAGAGGAAAAAAAACACCAGAGTATTATGTCAGGGTTGACATTTCAGGCCATCGGACATCTACTTAATTGAAAATGCCTGGGGGCTAACACACACACACACACACACACACACACACACACATACACACACACACAAACACTGTGTAGTGACTCACTAGAGGAACACATAACGGCCATATCTGATTTCTCATCCGGTTTTAATGCAATCAGCTTAAGAGTAAAATAAAAAATTCAGAACGCACCTACACCAATTAGCCAAAACATTAAAGCTACCAGCCTTATAATGAGGGTGTCCCTCCTTGTGCTGAAACAGCTCTGACTGTGGTGAACTGTGTATTTTGACACCTTGCTATCAGAGTCTTGCGCCACCTTGTGGACTTAGAGTTTATGAATGTACCAAAATTAAAATCTATTAAATAAATGTTAAAAAATTCTAAAATAAATATTCAGTATCAATATAATACTCTCAAAAAACATTGCAGCAGTATGAAGGTATATATTTAAACATTAAATCGAATTGAGTAAATATAACAGCCCTATTCGTATTAATAATTAACAAAATAAACAACTTTAGCCGATACTCGATGTTCTCTTTTTCCTAAACTGGTCTATACTCATAGCGCACTTCACCAGCTAACAAGCAATTGTATATGATATATACATTATATGACATTTTAGCTACTTTAGCTACATGTTTAACGAACGTTAAGAAAATATAATTGCAGGAAAAAAAACTCCAGTTTCAATATCTAACAATTGTTTATCATAACTTTCACACCCAAATCGCACCCTCCTGGTGTTCACTGAGCTGCTACTGATGAGGAGTGTGGAATAGGTGTTGCATAATCATCATCGTCATCATCATCATCACCATCCTAATTATTACTATTATCATTACCACCACCATCATAACCGTCATCTTCATCATCATCATCATCATCACCATAACCATCTTCATCACCATCACCACTGCCATCATCATCACCACCATTATCACCATCATCATTTCCATCATCACAATCACCTTTGCCATCATCACCATCATAATCACAGTCACCATTATCATCATCATCATCATCACCATGACCATCCTCATAACCATCTTCATCACAATCATTAACACTGCCATCATCACAATCATAATCATTGTCACCTTCACCACCATCATCATCACAATCACCATCAGTTCCACTGAAGGGCCCACACTGTTTACTCTCCAGTCCATACAGAAGCGACTCAAGACTCAACTGTTCCGCACCCACCTCAGCACTCAAGCCTAGTGGTCACATGATCTATTGCTTCCTGATAACCAACCAGACGTCATCTAGATAATAATGCTGCACTTAGTCTTTACTGTAGTTTTAACTATAGCACTAGTCAACTGTTATATTGTAGTAGTTATTGTGAGCACCTGGCATATGTATCCACTGTTGTAGCAGTTCTCTGTAGTAGTGTAAGCACTTGGCGTATGTGTGTATTGCAGTAGTTGCTGTCTGTAGTAGTGTAAGCACTTGGCGTATGTGTGTATTGCAGTAGTTGCTGTCTGTAGTAGTGTAAGCACTTGGCGTATGTGTGT
>JBBPDA010148681.1:0-20041 GCA_037974385.1 Arnoldichthys spilopterus
GGCGCACGGAGCTGGACACTGGCCGCTTGGGACCTTCCCGGACAACCCACCAATGCCCTCGGAGGGGGGACTGGACTCCTCCCCTGCCGATGTGCTCATCTGAGCCTGCCCCAACATCAAGTGCCCCTCAAGGGAGAGGCCCAACTCCGGTCCGCTCTCCTTAGCAGACTCGGAACCCCTCTCTCCACCCACAGGAATATCCTCCTCCTGGAGGTATTGATCCCCATTGCTGTGGAGGAAGTGCACCATTGAGATCAGCCCTTCCAGCCTCTCGTAGCTGGTAAGGTCCCAAGCCAGCTTCAACTAGCCCAGGATCCTCTGACCCCTGGCACACTCGCCCTCACTGCAAAGCCTGCTGTCGACCATACTCACGCCCAACTCATAGATTTGTTCTGCTGCTGCTGCCATTTTGGGTCGGTCTTTTATCATGGGTTGTGGCAGCACACGCAGGCAGGATGTTGGTTGATAAGGGTTTATTCACACTGACACTTAACAGAGGAACAACACTAGGAGTTCAACATAGAACGATCATAACAGTGACAAAGACAGACAGACAAAGACTGACCCGGAAGGGTGGCACACGGAGACTTTTAACCACATCGATAATGATCCACAGCTGGGCACGAACTCGGCTCAGTTGTGGGGGCGGCACTATGATGCCATTCCTTACACTTTTCATGCTTTTCTTGCCTTTTATTTTAATCCCCATCTCTGTAAAGCACATTGAATGACCGTTGTGTATGATAATGTGCTATATAAATAAACTTTCCTTGCCTTGCCTTGCCTTGCCTAGTAGCTGAAATCAAAGCTCAGAACGACTCAAACAAGTAGCATGAACAAAAAGCAGAAAAGACTGAAACTTGTTTTAGCTTAATGAAAACAAGAATATTGGCAATAAATCAAACACCCAGGCTAAACATAGAAGTAGGAGGAAAAGCAGTCTATGGGGTGACAGAGTTCATTTACCTAGGCAACTCCATCACAACAAATGGTGGTACAGATGAAGTGGTATGCCAATGAATCTAAAAGGGGACTGCCTTTTTCGGGTAAATGCACCACATGTGAACAGTGATGGTATTTTGATTGCAGTACCAGAGTGACTATGTAAGAGTCATGAGCCAAGTGCCTCTGCAGCAGCAGCACTATGTAGGAGTCATGAGCCAAGTGCCTCTGCAGCAGCAAGAAGGCCACAAAGACCATGACTTAATATCACAGTGTCTCTCACCAAAGGCAAATTCTCAGGATCACATACCACATCCACATCACAAACAATTACTACAACAAAATAAGCTGGAAAACACAGTTAGGATCTGCTGGCATCTCATGGGTCATGTGCAGCACCTGCCATGCCACCACATTCTTATAACTGTGATTATACTGAAAAACTGGGAAGAGGAAGCAAGAGCACTTTCAAGACCTGACAGGTGACTTAATATGATGATTCGCTTGGAACACCACAGGGTGGCGGACTAGACTTAACAAGCTGTAACTCAGACAAGGCAGTGCATGATAATTGGTGGTGCTCCGGTATGGGTACATGCTCAGTCATGCTGAAGTTTGTTATGAAGAATTTTTTAAAAAATCTAGAAATACTGCAGATCCAAATGTGTAAAGGGCATTTCCTACCATCAAGTTTGCCTTAGTGAGCATTTGTACATTTCTTTGGCGAGGACAGCAAATGTTTAAGTTTCACACAAAATTATATATTCAGTTGTAAATCCAGAACATTACCACATACCTGAATGTGATAGCTTTGAAATGGGTAAGGATAGATGTGCTTTGATTAGATTGTTAGGTGATCTCTGATCAAATCAAATTAATGAAAAGTATAGGTGTTTGTAACTATGTAATGAGAAGAGCTGTCTTGTTTCCTTTTGCTTCTGCCTCTTGTTCTCCTGTCTTTGTCACACTCATGCTCACTCATTCCTTTCCTTTGTTTTCCATTTGCCTATCTGTTTTCTCACCTCCAGTCACATGTTGTGTGCCTTGAGTGGGTGGAAGAGAGAACCCAAGGGGCTTAGGAAGCTCCCTCTACCTGTGTTTCTCTTTCTCATACCTTGCTTGGACATCTTCCTGTACACTGGGAGGCATGCTGGAAGGAGTCCACAACAAAGTGAGTGTCTTGTACACAAGAGAAATTCAAAAAATCTGTGAAAGCAAATTGCTTCTCTTTCAGGCTGCCTCCCTATTCACAGTTTCCTGTGTGTAGGCAGGAAAAGGAGGCGGAATAAAAGCTGGTCAAGATGGCCTTCAGCTACTAAACATACTCAACCTGAAAAAAAAGCATACTGATCATTACCCATCCTCCATTACAGTGCACTTCCCTCCTCACTACACCACTGCTCTAAAGGATGTTTGGAAGGCATCTGTAGTTTTTCACCAAGCAAGCCTAAACGGGATCATCTCATGAACACTGTTCTTCAAAGGAATGCACAAACAGGGACAGTAATGCAGTGTGAACATGTAAGTTTGAAATCCTACAGAGTAAGAAACAAAGCACATACATTTGATCATAAACAGGAGGGAGGAAATAGATGTAGTACTTAGAAGAATTTATGCAAAGTAGCTTGAGGTAAAGCTTGAGTGTGGTTTCTGATTTACAGGCTCTCAGCAGGTGACACATCATTCTCAACAAACATCCTACAAAACAACTCTGGTTTATAGCTTCTGGAAAGAATATTTATATTGTATTGTTCCATGAGGCATCTCATTTAACTGGTTTGCAATGGAAATCAACTTTTTTTTTAACAAGTGGCATCTGTCTGCCCATAAAACAATGGTTTAATAGAAGAAATCCCCAAACACCACATATTTATACACACCAAATCCAGTGCTGAGAGAAGAATATAATTAATCCTTGGCATATTTTAAAGTCAATCATACAAATCAGTGTTGTTCTTGATTACAGTTCAAGAAGATGAAATGTGATCTCTTCAGTCTGTCATAGGTGCTATCTTATGGACAGGGCATCTTCCAGAAAAATAATCAGTGGCAGCTGGTGTTGCCTATTAGATAACTTACACATGTGTAGCCTGAGTGGCCACAATATGGCAACAATTTAACTGCTAAGAGGGCAAATACTGCTTGATAGGCTTGCTTAAATGAATGAAAAGAAGATGAATATGGGACAGAAGATGGGGCCTCTAAAAAAACATCTAAAGAAAAAAAAAATCAGAAGCACTTTTTTCTGTGTCAGTTGCAAGGGTGGTAGATCAGCCTAAACCAGAACTTAAGTAGGAAAAAACTATTTTACTGAGGGTAAAAAGCATTATGTCAAACAAATCTGCTTGTGTTTCTCAGATGTATGCAGAGAATCATTTTAAAGAGCTGCCAGAAAGTGTTCTTTACATAATCGCACAGAAGAACCATTTTAGTTCCCTAGTTTAGAAACCATTTCTTTAAATTAGACCTGTGAGTATGAGGAATCTTTAAAACGAAGGATTTTAAGGATTTTAAGCATTTCTTCCAAGAATTGTTAACATCATGTGAAGCTTCTTTAAACTTTAAAAAAGTTCTTCCCACTCAAACATCCAAGTTAAAAAATGGTTCTTTTGAAATGTTAAAAGTTTTTTTAGGGATTTTTTAGACAGTTTGTATAATAATTACTAGCCCCAACCCAATGTGACATGGTGATGAAGCCTACTGCTGGTTCCGGGGGCTAAATTGTTAGATGTCCAACTGGTGCTCTGAAAACAAAGTAAGGTTCATAGATGGTTCACCTTTGAGGGTAAGCAAGGTCTCTTAGCTCAGGACGATATCCACCCCTCGCAGGCGAGGTTTTTTTTCCTGCAGCATGGTGTGTAGTCTGGTAGTTAGAGAGTAGTGTAACTGCTGCTGACAAACCAGGGCCTAGGCCTGGCAGCAGACTCACTTGCTGAACTGATCTGCGAGCTGCTTTGAGGTGCAATCTGAGAACCCCACAACTGTTAACAACTATCTAGTGTCAACTAGAGGATAGGTTCGTCTTCTGAGTCTAGGTTTCTCCCAAGGTTTGTTTCTCCAGCTTAGGACGTTTTTCTTTGCTTCCGTCACATCGGCTTGCTCATAAGGGGCTCAGACACAGATTCTTCAAAGCTGCTTTGTGAACAAAATGTCATTAAACTACTTTGAACTGAATTAAATATAGGGCTATACAACTTATGTCACAGTGCAATGCATACAAACCACGCAGCAACAATTGTACAGTGCACAACAGCACAAACAAACAAACTTACAAACGTGTACTACTCGCAGTAAATATGTTTTAAAGAAAGAAGGGACTTCTACCACCTTATCACAGGAGTCAAAGAGGAGAGGAATCACAACCATGGTGCCTCACCACCTCTTATGGTTTCTAATATTTTTACTCATGCAGTTTAACTTTTTTTTTTTTATAAAAAAAAAAAATGCTCTTAATGCTATATATAGCCTTTTATCTCATTTGGCTGCCCAATTTACTTGGTCCATTCACATGCAGTCAGCTCGGCTTGGGCACTAACAGTTAGCTGCTTAGTGCTTAAATGATGTACAGAGCTCTGCTTGTCTCTGTCTAGTCAATGTGACATATAAATATATAAACAGTTTGTGTTAATGAAGACAGTAAGATACATTCAGCCCACTACCAGTACCCCTACCAGAGAAACTACCAGTACTCCTGATGGCCAGTTCGCTCCTAAAAGTAGATAAAAATCTTGGGAAACATGAGAGGAGGTGATGCGTAAGGGTTGCAAATTCACTGTTGTTTGGATAATTCATAAGACTTGACTTCCCTGATAATGTTTTTTTTTAAGTACAGCATTCTTTTGCTTCCTGTAGTTTGTCTCTGTAGAGTCCCCTCTTTCTTTAAAACTAATTTAAGCATATTCAGCATTACTAGTACAAGGCTTTAGTCTTGTTGCTTTTGTTTTGGTGTGTTGCCACACAGTATGGCGGTCCTGACCCATAATAAATTGCACATCACGTTGACCAGGGCTATTGCCTGCTTCACCCACTTTAACTCAGTAAGGTGATGCTAAAAACTGATTAGTTGACTCCAGGACCAGGGCTGGGAAACACCATTATTTTTAAGAGTCTACATCAACTACATTTAATAGCAGAACATCTAAAGCTTGCTAATGCGATTCTTTTAATTTTTGTTATTCTTTTGATCTGAAATTAAATGCTTCATTTCCAAAGTGAAAAGTGGGAGCATTTGCAATATGGGTCAGTCACAGAACAGCATAAAATTATCCCAAGAAAATGAGTAACTCACTGTGAATAACTACAGCTGAGTAGAGCAAAAGGCACTGTCAATTAGTAAGTGTTATTGATTTAAAACAGTAGATGTAGCACCTTCAATGTACTTTATATCAGGAAATTTATTTAGCAGTTTTATCTGTCCTCTTTTCACTCGTAACATTTCAGCATCACTAACAATCTCTCTCTCTCTCTCTCTCTCTCTCTCTCTCTCTCTTTCTCTCTCTCTCTCTCTCTCTCTCTCTCTCCCCCCCACTCTCTGTTGACCTGCTTTGCTGAGATACCTGTGATCCTGTCCCATTCTGCTGTCTGGACCAGCCTGACCCATCCTATATCTGCTTGAAGTTTTTGTGGCTTTTAACCCAATCTCCTCAGTGAGGAGCACATATGAACAGCCCTATCCTCCAATCTAAAGTAATTGCCGCACCTGTATACAAGGAACTGCTCCCTCCTCTTTATACTGAAAGCTATATATATATATATTATTTATTTTTATTTTTTATTGTCTTTTCTCATTTGTTTTTGCTATCCGGTGTCGACCTGATGAGGATGGGTTCACCCTTCTGAGCCTTGGTTCCTCCCAAGGTTTCTTTCTACAGCTTAGGGGGTCTGAGAGTTTTCACTGCCTCTGTTGCCTTTGGCTTGCTCTTTGGGAGCTCGGACCCGGTTTCTGTGACTTGTCCTAATTAGTTGGGCATTACACATTCATGTTGAATTCACTAAGGTTTAGAATAAGGTATGTGTTAGTAGGTGGTTAGGTAGGTACTAGCAGTCCAATGCTTCTTACAGAAGTTACTTTATCAAAGAAATACATACTGACAATGTTTTTACTTTTTGGTTGATTGTACTTGGCATCTGTTCTGGCACAAAGTTGCAATTTCTTCAAAATAACCCACCACTTGGAACATTACATTCCAAACACACACACACTTGCCCAATCCCTTACCTCTCCCTAAGATGCAGCACATGCATGCTTCAATTTATCCAGTGTGCAGATAAACAATACAAGATGATTTGCTGGAGAACAGCCTAATGTGCATCTATTATTACTTTCAATTAGGTGCAAATGAATGTAATTTGACTCTGCTAGTAATCAAAAAGCAAAGTTTTAATTTAGCCTCCCCATAAACTGCTAATGTGATTTACATACATTTCTGTGGCATGTGTGGAGAACATACAGAAGCAGGCTGATGGAGAGGATGCTGCTTAACAGCAGGAGCAAGGTTGCTCTGACATTTCAGTGTCAGGCCCACTGATTCATTTCTCCTTCGTCTTCCAGTCTCTACTCCTCAGCCCACGGTTGGAGCTCTGCAGGGCCGGCGGCCTGCATGCCTGCCCCCACTTATCATAAGAGGCTTTCTTGTAGCCCAGGGGGATGCTGGGCTGCAGTCGGCAAAGAGGCTGAGCTGCAACATGGCTTAAAGTGGACACACTTTGCAGTGTCAGCATGTATCTACAGCAGTACAATAATAATAAAGAAGCAAACAAAACATATGAGATCTCTTTCAGCCATTACTAAATGTTGTAGGAGTACCATTAGGTGAACAGGACAACTTCAGAATGTGTTGAGCATTAAAAAACCTAAGCAACTCAGCATTAAGGCAGGATCCAGCTGCCAGTAACAGCTTCAGATGTGGGTGGTTCATGTGATTCCCTTAGATAACAGGTCAGAGTTATCAAAATAAAACTTAAGCTTACCTCTTAGCTGGCATTCACTGCCAGATTTGCAGTAAGGGTAAAACAGGTATTCAGACATCCTTTCTTATCATTAAAATTGTTAGTGCATTTAGGGAAGAAACTTCCATTCACTCTCCACATTTCTTTGAGCCAGTGGTACTAACAGGGATGTTTAAAATGTTTGCTATGGTTCTGTAGCTTTTAACATTTGAGTGTTTTTCCATACTGTTGTCCCTAAGAATTTTAGAAAGCTTCTTCGCCTTTGCATCTTGTGTGAAGTATGTAAAAATCATACAAGGTAAAATAAAAAAAAAAAAACATTACTATCTTGAATTTTATGTAATTTTATGTTTTAAGTACAAAGTCAAAAGATGCATAAATATGAAGAGGACCAATGCACTAGATGTATTTTAAATAACCAAAACAAATGTCTGAATACCTGTTTCACTCACTGTGCATACATAGGGGCATCATTTCCTGACACGCATCCACTCCGTAATATATACATGGATTTTTAAGTGACTCAATTAATTTTAATCTGACAGACATGCCCTGGAACAGAGTTTACCTAGCCGTCAGTCAGGATCAAAAGACAAGGACATTACATGCTTATGTAGCTACAGGTGCCCTCCGACAGCTGGCTCTTTCACATCAGCCTTAACACCCATGTAGCACATGGAATTCATTAAAGGAGTACACATTGCTCACTGTCACAATGTACAAAGCCAGAAAATGTCATTTTCATTGTTATGAAAATACCTCAGCCAAAGACAAGAGATTGCATGGCCAAAGATAGCACTAGTTTCACCAGTTTATTGAGCTGTATTATGTTAATGAATGTTGTTTTGCAACTAGAGGTAATGTTGTTATAGAGAAGTGGTTGAAGTGTTATTGCTCTTTTGCTGCACATGAAAGAAAATAATGTATTATTAACCCTTGACTTCAGAATAAATACAAAGAATGCATTTCAATTATCATCCAATTAATGGTCATGGCCCCCTTCAGCACCTCAGGAGAGGATACCCAGTACCCCTTATTACATGAGATAAAATCAACATTTGTTATTCAGGGGCTTTAATAATGAAGAAATGAGGTGCTTAAAGAGATGGAATGCAACTAGTAGGTTGACTTTGCTTAGATAGCAAGATGGCGATAATTGTGAAAAATAGTTTTCAGTTATAATTAGCGGCCTGAACTAACTATGTACATACCTGACCTCATGTCTGTTTCTCCTTGAAAACAAAACTGATGTTATCTAACCATACTTCAATAAGAAAAAAATCTTTTTCTTCTGATGTGCTCGCAGTGCTGAGCCTCTGAAGGGCTCTCCTGACAGTCCTCTAGCCTCTGTGACTTGTATCAATATTAATTCATCTTGTTTCTTGACCCTACCCATGGCTCATTAACACAAAGGCAGGGTCAGCCCCTGTTCATCGACATAGGTCACAGGGTGGATCGGACTCTAATGAACTAGAGCCAGCTTGAACGGGCCTTTTCCACAGTATCTTATTACTGTTTCTGTCAGTACCATTAGAAGGGGTGCCCATCTATTAAACCTGGTTTTCTTTAATGTGCTGAGCAAAATAACTTTTTCCAGAAGCTGGACATGTTAAAGCATGAAAGCCAGTTCACACACTGCTGTGACTATGTCAGTTCTATAAATAGTGTATCCACTTTGAAGTAAAGTACTGCAATTAGGTCATGTTAATGTACCACGTTTCCTCAAATGTTTTAGAAATCATAGATTTTTGATTATAACAGTTCTTTAGTAAATCACTTGAATGAATAACTCTATTTACAGAAGATATGTCAAAAATATAAAAATTGTACTTCTTATGATTTACTTTATATAGTCTCAAACAGAAAATTGCAATGTTTTCTCAAAGCTGCTGCTTACGATATAAAATCGATGTACTTTGTTGGAACATCCCTTTGATGTTTGAAGTTGGAAGCACCAGGTCTTCTCATTCTAGTAAGTGCACTTAAAACTGATTCCCAACTGAAATCTCAGGGCAAATTCATAATTAGACACAGTATATATTTACACACATCTACCTACCCAGTCCAAAAAATCCTGAACACATTAAAGCTTTAGAGCTTTTTGCTTTGACTATGGTGGGCACCAGTCACTTTGGTGATTTGGTGAATTACAATAATTTTCACACTCACAAATATCTGATTTTTTTCATCTTTACATCTACCACTTCTCCACTTTTTATGTTGGAACATGTCCCCAGAGTGTTTTATGTTTAAGCTTGGAACTTTCTTCTTATGAACAATTTATGACAAGAAACTTCAAAGTATAACTTCCCCTACTACTTTTTAATCTTCCAGTCTTCATATTGACCTACATGCAGAGATTATCAAATGTATGAAAACATGTGAATTTGAGAGTTCAACACAGTATTCTCTACTAATTATAGTGTGCCCTTTACAGAAACATGTAATTGAAGAATGACAGTTTAAAGGATAACAAAATGATCAATAATATTTTTTATAATATTACCACTTACAACATGATTGCAGGCCTCTGCAATGAAAAAAAGAAAGCTCAAGAAAGTGCAGAAAGATCAGACTGCATTAAAAAAGCCTTTTTTGCATTGTGCTGATCTCCAATACAGATAAAGTCATTGTTTGAGTGTCATGTGATTGTAATCATTAATCAGAACAGAACTTTCATCACTGATTAACAATCTCTTATCTCTCCACATTTTTTATTGTCAAGCACGGCTCAGCAGGTCTCATCTCGCCATGTTGTCTATGCATAAAATGGAAACCTCTCAGTGTTCAGGCCACCTGATGGGAAAATGATTAAATTAACAAAAATGTAATATTTCTCACAGGTGAAGTTTGACCCTAGGCTACTGTGCAGCACTCATTTGAATAAGTGTGTGTGTGTGTGTGTAAGACAGAGAAAGAGAGAAAGAAAGAGACACACAGAGAGAGAGAGAGAGAGAGAGAGAGAGAGAGAAGAGAGAGAGAAGAGAGAGAGAGAGAGCGAGAGAGAGAGAGAGACATATCCATCAGTTAACTTCATCATTATAAAGCACTCTGAGTGAGATGTGGAGCATTCTTCAGGCTAACAATTATACAAAATGATCATTATTCAACAGAATTGTGACTTTGAAAGACCACCTTCCTGTATATTTTGTTTGGATCTAGCACACCTCAAGAAGCTCAGCCCAATTTAGTGTACATTAAACCATGGGTTCCCAGTCACAGCCCTATAGATGCCATGCTCTGCACATTTTAAACTTTCACCCAATAACCCTTCCAAATTAGTCAGACACTAAAGGGTGTTCCTGACAGTCCAATATTAATGGGTTTTTAAGAACATTTTGTGCAAATTTGTATTTTGTAATGGGTTAATTACATTTATACAGATAAATGCACTAATTTCTTAACAAAGAATAGTATAATATATCTCAGCACTACTTTTCCTTTTCCAGTTACAGAACTTAAAAAAGAGCCTCATGTACATTCATGGTTTCAGTTATACGCTAAGCATGTTATCAATTAGGACCTGTTGGAGTGTGGGGTTGGGGGAAAGGGGTTAGATCTGCAGGAATAGAGTTAGAGACCACTGTTCTAGGGTGTTCTAATTAAGGCATTTTTCTAGGGTAAATGGTTTAATCTTTGACATTCAATCCAGTGTAGCGTAGTCATTGGCAGATATGACACTAGGTGGATAGTTACATCAATAGTTGTACTACTAAGGATTTCCATCATTGCCTATTCCATGGTTCCAATAAAGCTATACTGTTTTATGACTTAATCAACACACTTATATTCATTCCATAAAGAGTAATTTAGTCTGTGTGGAGCTAGAGGGGTTGATCTGAGATCCATTCCCTTTAGAATAAATATTATTTATTCTAGTGGGACTGTGTCTCAAATCAAAGCAAAAATTACATTTTAGTATTGTTGTTTGTTAAGATTTAGTAAACCTGCATTGGGGTGACTATACAGTGGGCTCTAAATTATCCTTATGTTCCAACTATGTTTAGGGTAAGGATTCTATCTTTTTTCAGAAGAAAACAATATGTATTTCTGGTGACATTTAACTGTCAAGTATTGCCATTTTCCACAGGTCTTAGAACTATCTAAGCAACTGAATCTGGTGTGCAAGCTGTGTTTTAGGTTCTGGAGTGGGAGACTGTTGGTTGCTATGTGCTGCCTCCATCAAGGTGTCCTTCTACCTTTTACTTTAGATGCACCAATTTTGAGAATTACAGACTGGAAATTGAAGAGTATATTCACCCTGAAAGTTCATGCACGACTGTCTGCTGGTTTGATATGAACATGCTAGTCTCTAGATCTCTTCCCACATTCTCTCTACAGCCTTTTTAGAATGTCGCTGGATGTCAAATGCCTTTCAGACTGATGGTTTGACTGGAGTTCAGGACACTGGAGGAAGCTCACTTCAAACTGATGTGCTATGGTCTAGATAAGCCCAGCATGGTGAAACTGATAAAGACTAATTCCTTAAAGAAGGACAGATTTCAGATTTCAGTGTTTTTCATTGGTTTATTTATAAGGTAGGAGTATTTGTTATGGTGATTATATGTGTATAGTTGTTTATTTGGTTTTAGAAAGCGGTTGGTGTTTTCAGATTCATTGCTAACAAAAAAATGGTGGCATACTGACTAAACTGTAACAAAAGAGAAAATAAATAATACTTCAGCTTATTAAAAATTAAATATTGGGCTAATGAGAATGCAATAGTTCTCTGAAAATGATTCTCTTATTATTTTCCATCAACAGCAATGGTACGATATTTTGTCATAGTTTTCATTTTCAAAAGGGGCATCTTTATTGAGTTATTGTCTCATTTTCATCATGGAAAAAGTTTGCTGTTAAACAGTTTTTGTCAGACTTTTCTTTTATAAAATAAACACTGTAATGAACAAACAAACAAAAAGAAAAACCATTACTACTAATATGAAAGACTACAGTTGCAGCTTGGGCTATCAAAGACCTCAAGAAGCATCAATGCAATTGTGCATCTTTATTTTATATTGTAAATTATAAATGTTACACAGCTGTATGAGCTAATGAAATCCCTTTTGAAAGTTAGAACCAAAACCTGCAACCTGTTTGAACCTTTGCACTCATGTCATCTTGCACAGCAAATATTTTTACTTACATGTTCAACTGTTAATGCTTTGGTCAGAAAAACTGGTCTAAACTGGTATGCTGGTAAAGAACATGTACACGTGGTGTGACACTAGAAGAGCAGGGTTCAGTTCAGTTTGAGTGCAGCACTAACATGTTCATCACCCTCTCCAACCACTTAGGTGTTGCTCTTGAGTAAATTTGCTCTTAACCATATTGGCTGGACCACTCTGGTGCATAACTGACAGTCCCTTCAGAGCAAGAGGGGAGGGGGAGCAAGAAAGCTGGGAGACTGATACATCGCCTGTCTGCTGAGCACCACTTGTGCCTCTGTATAATTGATCAAACTGCCATGTTTGCACATAGAGAGCAGTGATGGAGCCATTCAATCTACTGTTGGTGCTCACCAGCTGCACACAGGGCTTGATCTTGAAACTGCACTGGCTGTTATCAACCAGGGTCAGGTCCAAGCCATTGTCAGGCATTGTAGATGTTATAAATAGCATGTCGTACAGAATTGCAAATGCTTTTGAACAAAATCATAAAGTTTATAGTATCCAGATTTTAACAACACTTTTAAAATAAATCTCACAACACAAAAAGACACATATTAAAAAATGCTTTAATAAATAATAAAAAATATTTTTGAAATTTAATAACGCCCTTAATTTTCGTGGAAGAATGGCACATTTAGAGGAGCAAACTGACTGAAATATCCACATTGAGTAACATCAGATAATAGTTTGATACCAAAAGCCAGGTTGTGCCTGAACTATAATATTTTCAAGAAGTCAACAAGGGTTATTTTCAAGAAAATGACATGATCACATTTTTGTAGGTATTTTGATCTACCTGAATGGTGATGTTGACTGAATAAAGACCCTAAAAGATGTGTGAAATATGTTTTAGGGTATGCTCAAAGTTGCCTCCATGCCGTCATGTTCAGACATAAGGCAGTAAAGTGTTTAACAACATGTAATATGTCACAGTCCATTTGAGTCAAAGACAAACTGTGAACCTCCCGCTTGGGCTAGATATAAGGCAGCCCAATATTACATCAAATTTACACCAGATGCAGATCAAGTAAACTTAACACAGGCAAAGAAAAGAAACTGTGCATCCAGGCTATACTACTTTTTCCCCCTGCTCTATCACATAAACACAAACTCTTTTCTTTTCTTATTTTCTAAAAACTCTCTTCTTTTTTCTATTTAAGACAGTGAGTATACTATGCAGTAAGTACCAGCTACCTCTGTCTGGGTCTATATGATGCCCTAGACAGTGATTGGTGGGTTTACACACAATCTCTCACACACTGACACAGTGTCTGTTTTGACACGAGGTACTGCACAGTAATTCAGTCTTTGCAGTACACTTTGTTGTCTACATTTCACCATACATCAGCAGAGCAAGCTGCAAATCCCTATTTCAAAAAATCAGGATGCTGTGTAAAATGTAAATAAAAACAGAATGCAATGATCTGCAAATCTTATAAACCAATATTTTATTTACAACAGAACATAGAAAACATCAAATGCCGCAAGAGAGACATATTACAGTTAAATAAAATTTCATTGTCTGTGAAAAGAGTTCACCATGTCACCATTCACAAATGCAGGTTAAAGCTTTATCATTCAAAGAAGATCCAGAAACACAGTCTTCTTTGCTCCAAAGTTTATTTAAAATTGACTGAGGCAAAGTTGTTCTGTAATCAGCACCACATGAAATGCAACCTCTGCATTTAACCCATCACACGTGCACACGTGGAGCAGTGGGCAGCTATCAACAGCACCTGGGGAGCAGTGTATCAGGACGGTACCTTGCTGAAGGGTACCTCAGTAGCGCCTGGGCCGGGACTCAAACCTGAGACCTTCAGGTCTCAAAGGCAGTGTCCTAACCACTAGGCCAACTGGAAAGGCACTATCAATGCTGAAAGGTATATGGAGAATTTAGAGCAACATATGTTCCCATACAGACTGTTTTTTTTAGGGAAGGGGTTGTATATTTCAGCAAGACAAGGCTAAACTGTATACTAGATCTATAACAACAGCATGGCTTTGTGGTAGAACAGTTTGGGTGCTGAACTGGCCTGCCTGCATTCCAGACCTTTCACCAACTGAAAATATTTGACAAAATTAAAAATACAAGAAAGATGACCTGGTACTGTTGAGCAACCTAAATCTTATATCAGACAATAATGTGAGGGCATTCCTTTCCCAGCTGGTTTTCTCTGTTCCCAAACATTTACAGACTGTTGTTAAAAGAAGAGGGGATGCTACACAGAAGTAAACATTGCCCTGACCAAACTTTTCTGATGTATTACAAACTTAAAATTTTTAAATGACCATATTTAACATTTAAATGGTGTCTATGTTCTATTGTTAATATTAAAAAATGGGTTTATTAGATTTGCATTTTACACACATCCAAAACTTTTTTTTTTTAACATTTCTAGAGAAAACAAAAGATGAACCCATCCAAATGTCAGTTTCTAGGTGAAGGATTTGATGCAGTTAGTAAAACTACTTTAAGTGAAATAACTTTACAGACTGACCATCCTTGTCTTTTGCTCATCAGTTACAACTAGTGGTACTGGTTATGTCAAGTATGCCTCTAACACGAGTAGCAATTTGTGGATAAGAGTGCCTTCACAGACCATGCCTGTGAAAACTCAGTTGAACACTGTAATTTTCTTTAGTTTAAAACATTCTGGCTATAGCTGTTGCTGCACACGATTATAATCAAGCATTCGGGCATCATTCAGCTAAACAATTCATTTTGCTCTCAGTTTAAACTGAGAAAAGAAAAGATAAACAACACACTTATCATATGCACATAGGGAGAAGAGCTCATCAGTCACTAATGAATCTCTCCTAGCGATGTATGATCACTGGCATAATCAGAGGTTATTTTTCATGAACAGATGCACAGTGTGGGTTGAATAAAAAGGCCTCTCTGTTCAGGATATTTAAAATAAATAAATAAATAAATAAATAAAAGGACATCAAGGCATGTTCAGTGAAAAATGCATCTGATTTGACTGTAGACTTGAGGTTTTATATCAGTACACTATCCTTATATGTCTATCAGTCCTTAATATGTCTTCAATTAAAAAGGTATCTAATAATACAGCTGCAGAGTTGTCTACAGGATTTAAATAACAATCTTAAAAAATTGCTATATGATATTAAACAAAAAATAGAGATTAGAGCAGTAAGGTATAAAAATCAGTTTATTAAGTTTAAATATTAGATTTTTTCATAGTATTACTACATAGGGTGGTAAGAGACTATATATATGAAAAATCCAAAGTTCCACACAGACTGGGGGAGAGACACAAGGCAGAAGGATCGGAGACACTAGGGGACAAGTGAATATTTACACAGCACAGCAGATGGAGAGATTCAGAAGAGAAAAGTGTTGAATTGCAAAATGTTTGTGTTTTTAGAGATTATCACTCATACCTACACTAGTTGCTCTGTCACACAGCAGAAACTGCCTTTTCTATGGTCAGTCATGCACCACAACAACCTTCCCTTTATTGTTTTACCTTATGTGTATTTGTTTTTGGCCAGGTTTCCCCTCTATATGCTACATTTTTTCAAGGTCACCCAAAGATGTAAACATGTTTGATTCAAAAGGAAATGCACAGCAGTGATTCAACACAAATTCCCCATTGCAATGGATTTCAACAGCAAGTAGGCTACTGTGAGCACAGTAGTTCACCAGATCTTTTCCCACATGGCTGGTGCATGATAAACACGATTTCACATTTAACACACTTCACCTAAATCTCCAGTGCTGATTTACTTGGCCCCGCTTTAAGGTCCTTGTGGATAAACCCTGGATCTTCAAATGGTTTTACCCTGGTTGCTGAAGTCTCCTGTCAGCAGTTTTCTCTTTCTCCTCCTCTTCCTCCTCCTCATTGCCTGTAGTATTGTTGGCACTCAGGGGACATGACACTCGTTACATCTGGACAGAGATCAGTGAACTTTGTTCATTTTGCACATATGCTTTGCAGGCCTAAACAGCTGACTAGACTGGAGCCTGGACCGACTGTGTGAAAAGACGTAGCTAGAACAGGGAAGAGGTCCCCTGGTTTGTCTTGGATCCTTCTGGGCCTTTGGGGGGGATGGGCAAATGCTATGCTAATCCTGTTTGTAACTCCTCGAGTCAGGGCGAGCAAAGGGGTCTGATGGAATTATTCATGAGGTAATTAGAGGCATGCTAATTAATTCCTGATAAATTATTAACAAATTGCAGACACACACGTTAACGCAGTCATGTTTGTTTTGAAGCATCGTGGTTTGAGCTGGTATGGATGTTGACCGATACTGCACTGCACTCTAGTGTTTAAGGACAATATTGCATTAAATAGTAGTATAAAGGTAAATCAATTACTGTCTGCCAGACCATATGAGCCTGGACAGGGTTCATTATCATGATTAAAGGAAGTTTGTGTCCATTTAATTCAAACAATATGCATATGAATGTTTTTGCAAGATGCAAGAACAAAGTCTATGCATTATACATGCTTTTTATTTGTTGTTGTTTTTTAATTATTTTTGTCTTTCTTGGCCTGACACGTTGTATATCACTTGCTGTATGTACATGTTCTTACAGAAAAGACATTTCTATGTGGCTACAATATTTAAGTTATACTGCTGTCATTAATTGGTTAATCCAGTAAGGCTGGAGAAACCACAGAGTACCAAGGAAAAGCTGTTGTCAGAGGGATTGGTATTGTCCCATGACAGATGGGAAGGCTAAAGAAACAAAACAATAATTGTTATTTAACCCTACACTTCTCAATAATCAGCCACAACATTAGAACCAATGACAGGTGAAGTGAATAACATTGTCTTTCTTAATAAAATGACACCTGTCAAGAAGTGGGATATATTAGGCAGCAAGTGAACATTCAGTTAGTGAATTTAATGTGTTGTATCAGGAAAATGGGCAGTTGTAAGGATCTATGTTGTTACAGGACAAAGTTTAGATACTTTTATTGTTTCACAAGAATCTACTATATTTTACTGTAGATATTATTTTTTAAAGTTTTAGATTTTGATTATATTACAGTCATCAGCACACCTTAGCATCCATTAAAAGCTCAGTCTTTGCAAGCAAGTATGGATTATGGCTCACTCTTTTGTGCCAAAATTTGTGATTGAACTGTTCAAAAGGAACATTTCTCAATGCAAGATTGCAGAGAATTTAGGTCTTTCAGCATCTACAGTGTATGGTATTGTGAAAACATTCAGAGAATGCAGAGACATCTCACTGCGAAAAAGGACAAAGTCAGAAGCGACTGTTAAATGCATGTGATCTTCAGATGGCTTTGACTAAGTACTAACTATTATGCTGCTGTGACAAATATCACCACCTGAGCTTGGGAGTACTTTGAAAAGCATTGTCACTTAAACACAGTCTGTAATAGGCAAAGAGGAAGCTATACATGAATTCTATACATAAATGCTGGTGAGTTCTCAGGGCCTGAGTTCAACTCAGATGGATCAAAAGACCATCTAGATTTTTATTAACAAAAGGTGCAAAATCTAGCATCTGTTATGTTATAGGGGTGCATCAGTGTCCACAGAATAGGTAAGTGGCTGTATGTGCAAATATCATTGACTCTGAAGTGTATATTAGGATTTTAGAGAGACATTTGTTGCCATCAAGGTGATGTCTCTTCTTGCCCTTGTGAGAGTATCTGGCTGGCCTTTCATTGGTCCAGCAAGCTGTCTCCCATTGAAACTTGTATTGTGTATCATGAAGTGGAGAATTACACAATGGCAACCACAGACTATCGAGCAGCCGAAGCTTCCTCAAGCAAAAATTGTCAAAATTTCTACTTGAATAACTACTACATTTAATATCTTCAGTTTCAAAACTATTAAAAAGCGTTATTAAAAGGAAAGGTGATGTAACACAGGAGTAAACATGCTTATGTCACAACTTTTGTGCAGTGGTGGCCTAGTGGTTAGGATGCTGCCTTTGGAACCTGAAGGTTGCAGGTTCGAGTCCCCGCCCGGGCACTACTGAGGAACCCTTGAGCTAGGTACTATACTGCTCCCAGGGCACTGTTGGTAGCTGCCCACTGCTGCACGTGTGATGAATTAAATGCAGAGGTCACATTTTGTTGTAGTGCTTGAGTGTGTTCACAATGACAAAGAGTCACTTTTGATTAGTGTGTTGCAGCCAGCTAACTCAAAATTTGTGTATGTTTTGAATAGCAACAATAGCTGTCTAGACTGAAATACTTTTTTTGTATAAATGAATGAGGTAATACTGCCGTTAACTAGAAGGATGGACATATGTAAATGCTTTGGTTTGTCTGACATCATGAAAGAACTAAATTCAGAATAGTGTTTTTTTATGGCATTTTCTATATTTGGACAATATGGACTATAGATTGAGAGATACAGATTGAGAGTTTTCTGTAATATGAGTCATTGAAATAAATATGGTTGATCTTAATTTACTATATGTTTAGCTGAGCTTTCAGAATATATTGAAATAAAAACTGATTAGCAAAAAAAATATTTAAAAAGTGTGAGTTTTCAAATTAAGCAAGGCATTTCAAAAAAGCTAGTAGAAACAGGCAAGAACTGGAAACTCTTGTTCATGACTCATGATTCCTAAACAAGCTAAAGAATAATACACGGTCCATCAAAACTTGTCACCTTCTTAACCTGCAAAATCTTATTTGTTATATTCTCCAAAATCCATGTTGTCTTACTGTTTACTATTTACATTGGACACTTGCTTGCTTGTCTTTTTTATTTGTATTATCTGTGATTTAATCTCGCCATTTTGATCTTGAAACCTACCACTATTACGCCTCTCAGTAGAGGAAATTTCCTCTTAAAATTTTTCTTCTCATGATTTTTTCTTACAGCCATGCCAGGATGATTTTCTTTGCCATTGTTGCTCTGAGGTTGCTCTTTAAGTACCTGATCCCAGCTCGCTGTAAAGCTTTGTGTCATTGTCTGTGGTAAAAAAAAATAACAAAGTGCTATGAAAATAAAATAGAACTGAACTCCACTGACCTGAAGCAATATGACACGAGTGCCATTTTTTATGTTAAAGACCAAGAATTATGCTTTTGTGAAAAGGAAGTGGATTTCTGCTGAGAGAGCACCGTTTAGGCTAATAAAGTCAGTGCTAATTGATAGATATTATTAATAGCTGTTGAATGGCTGAATTACTTTCAATAGCCTGATAACATTATTCACCCATACTATGTCACCACAATGTCAGCTGGAAACCACTGTTCAAATGCAATTTATATTACAGCGAAAAGTAAAAGGATTTAAATACAAAAAGGATGAACAAAAGCTAATGTCACCCTCATTTCTCTCTTGTTTTTCCACCACCCCATGCATGTGACTTATATTATGTTCGTTTATGGGGACTGACATCGCATCTCAAAATATTAGGGGGATATCACTATTTAAAATGTTATTTTAACATTTAATCTTACTGTCATGCTTAAAAAGCTCCAATTATAACCAACCATTTCATCACAGTTTAACTGAGCTGTGTGGTGTTTATGTTGTTTATCTAGGGTCGTGTTTTTTTGTTTTACCATTAATGACATTTACCATATTAGGGACGGCATGCCTCATATGTGCCAAAGTGCCTGCAGACCGTGACGTCTATAACATCTGTGCCACTCCACCTCTACTTCAAGACAGTTGGAAAGACCAGTGGAAAGTGCAATACAAGTGTTTTTGCTAGTTTAATGACACAACATTCCTAATTTTTAAACATTTTCAAAATAACAAACAATAAAGCATGTGTTTTCCACTTGAAGGACTGGTGCTTTTTAAATGTCTGGGCACAGACCTTTGCAACATGGGGAACCAGGAAAAGACCTGTACTTTTTGATCTAAGTAGGAGTGATGGATCATAAGAGATCAAGAGTTCACTTAGATACTGTGGTGCAAGACCACTGCTAAAATAAGAAATATAATGTCGATGCACGATGCAGAAAAATTAGTTCATGCCTTTGTTACCTCTCGGTTAGATT
>JBBPDA010148697.1:0-20040 GCA_037974385.1 Arnoldichthys spilopterus
GCACATATTTATTGTTATTTATTGTCACAGCATATTTGCACATCTCCTCCGCCTTATCCACTGCCACTGCACTGAACCTTGTCTTGTCTTGTCTCGTATTCTTGTCCAGTTTTAGTTTTCGTGTAGTTGTTAAGTTTAGTTTAGTTTAAATTTAGTTGTATTTTTGCTCTTGTGTTCTGTCATGTCTGCACTTGCACCATGGACCCAGAGGAACGTTTTTTCGTTTTTACTGTGTACTGTGTATACTGTGAAAATGACAATAAACCTTCTACTACTACTACTACTACTACTACTAAGAAAAATGACAAGAAAAGATTTCCTTGAGTCATATTTTACCAATGGCTTTTTTATTTTCACTCAGGTACAGGGTTTATGCACAGCGTGTCACTGTGAAAGACACTACTGAACTACCCCAAATATTCAACAAAGTAAATTTAGAAATCCCGTAATTATATGAACCTTTATGAATTACTGACAATGGCATTAATATTTATAGATATTCAGGTGGCTCTGTAAAGAAAAGGTACAATATTCTCAGTCACTGTAGAAGGGTTTCCTTTTAGAAGATCAGATTTTTTTTTTACAACACTGACTCTATGTACTGTTTGTCAGCGAGCCACATTTATATTGAAGCTGCATTAGTGCCAAGTCATTGCATCTCTCCTTTTGTGTTGTGTGGAACAATTATGTGCTTTTGCGTCAAAGTCGACATCATAGAGTGAATAATAAAGCTTTTAAGCAGAACTTAATTGGAGACACCGTCACATGACCCAGCACTGAAACTGCAGTTGTTTGGCTACTGTGTACTTCAGATTTATAAGATTAACATGCAGCTTTAATTCAAATGTATTTACAGCTATATTAAATATACATGTATTACAGAGAGCTAAACACCAGTGAACAGGCATTCCATGGAGGACAGAACAGAAGGTGGAGGGAAGATTATACAGTTACAAAGTGTAGCACAGCCCAGGAACACCACCTAGCATGTCCACATATTAAAGATGCCCGTTTTAACAAGTGTGGCAGAGCGACACAGACATTAATTTAAATACTCACTATTCAAGTGATTCTTTTCTTGCTGCAAGTACCAAGAACAGACTTTTTTTTTTTTAATAATCTCCTAATGAGTTTTTTGCAATGGGAATGTAGTATAATTCAGACTTAATTGAACTATTATTTTTTAGTTTTATTCTCTGTGCTACCAAAAGAGGCAGCCTATGCATGAATACTGATAATAATAGCAGTTATCTAGCCAGAAAAGCTTAGGTCCCACATTGGTGCAATACTTGACTTAAAATATCAAGAAGCTATTGCAGTTTTTCATAAACTTACACTCTCAAAGCACATCGTCTTGATATTCATATCAAACCACATTTTTATAATGTACAACTTTCATATGTTCTATTCTAACATCTCTTTTTACTGCACAACAAACAAACAAAATGAAGTTCCTTACAGTGTTGTGTGTTAAAAGTGCTCTGCTGGCGCTTTCACATGACAAACTGAAAGTGTCAGGTCACCCAAGTTTAGGCATGATAAACAGCAACATTATGCAAACATGCTTTTAAAGCCCTTTTGTAAATTTCTGAACACAACAACACTGTGCCTGCCCTCCAGGGACAGTTTTAAGTTTTACTGTTTTGGCACAACAGCATAATAAGGATTCAGAGCTCATTAAAAAGGGTAATGACAATAATCTTAAAAGAAGGGGGCAGAAGCTGGGGTATATGAGCCAGCCCACCCCCAGGTAACCAGTAGATTTACCCAGTGTAGATCAATATTTCTGTCAAATGAAAGTTGACAAACTGTATTTTTTTTATATTTTAAACACAACGCGGTAGAGAACACAGCCCAAACATGACAAATCATGTCACTGTCATTTACTTATTCACTGTACATTGGTAGATTCTCTTTCATGCCTGTTTAAAACCAGAATTTAATCCCCAAACCCAAAATTCAAGATAATCTCGAAGTCAAATAATGGCCAACTTTTACTAACAATTGGCATTTCTTTCAGACTGAAGACTTTAATCCTCTTCTCAGGCTTTGCATCAATCCTCCAGCTCCAACCAACAGTGCCAGTCACACATGACTTTTCAGACAATTGAGCCCTGCTTCTTTCTTCCTCTTCTTATTCTTCTTTAGTTGAGAGAGGGAAATGAAGTTGGACAAAAGTTCACAAGTCCATCACAGATCAAAAGTTTTTGCTCAGATTGAAGTGACAGTGTGCTTTAGATGGCATGCCCTTGGATTCCCAGTGGTCCTGTCATAACAGCCATGGCTGGCCATATTGGACCTGCTTGGGACAAACATATTTTTACTACCTAAATTCATTAATGCATGAAGCAAGAATCCACTGTAAAGTAGATGCTGTTTTAGCACATCCAAAGTCTACAAGGACCTCAGTGTTGCATAGCATTATTATTCTAAAGGGGGGGATTTCATATTCAGTAACATGTGCTCCTATCTTCTACATCTTTTGAATATTTATAAACATTTGAGGTTGTCTTGTCCTAGGAGTGTTTTGTGACCTAGATTCTGCAGACATAATATCTAATATCCCACAGTCTACGTCTTTCTGCATCCTGCTCCTGGTGTGTGCACTCCCTTATCAATTTGGACTCTGATTTAAAGTCTTCTGTACAAAGCTTGACATGTCCCAGGGAGATTTTGACTGATAGCATCTGAGTATGCACAGCATTGAATGAAACTGCTAAATCATGGCTTGTAATACTAGTTTGGTAATATCACAGACTGTGAGACCAGAGAGAGAGAGGGAGTAAGAGAGAGAGACAGAGAGAGAGAGAGAGAGAGAGAAACAGAAGACAAGAGAGAAAGTGAGACAGAGAGAAGAGAGTGAAAGAGGAAAGAAAAAAGCAAAACAGAGATACACAAAAAGAAAAAGAGGCGTAGAAAGAGAAAAAGACGAATGAAAATCAGGAAATGATACCAAGAGAATGAGTGAGAGCGAGAGGGAAAGCAAGAAAGGAAGGGGAAAAGGAAGCAATAGAGTGAAATAGGAAGAAACAGGAAGTGAGAGAGAAAGCACGCTAGAAAGAGGAGAGTGAGAGCAGGAGGAAGAAAATACAATACAGAAAGACAAAAGATGGAGAAAGTAAGAGAAGACAAGATAGAGAAAGAAAAAAGAAAGAAAGGAAGTGTATGAGAGAGAAACAGAGAGAAAATGAGAGAGAAGAAAAAGGAGAGAGAAAAAGAAAGTGAGGAAGAAAAAATAAGAGACAGAGAGGAAGAAATAGAAAGCAAGACAAAAAGTGATATAAAGCGCAAAAGAATAAAAATTAGGGGAGAAAGAGAGTGAGACAGAATAAGACAGAAGAAAGAGTGTGAAAGATGAGGAGAGGAAGGGGAATGATGACTAGAGCTAAATTAAATCCTCCTTGTCTGAAGGGCGACTCACCCAATCAGCCTCAGCGTCTATGATATAAATCAATGTAGGTCAAGTACTATGTTCAGTGTTAACAGAGGCACCACCGTGTTAAAACCAGAGCACTCCAATTACACAAGTACACTGCCTCTGAACTTCTGCCACACGCTGCATTCTGCCAGTCATGGCTGACTTACAGAAAACCAGGATGCGATTACACACCCTTCGGCTGCCATCAGGACAATAGCAGTGACGTGGGACACACTCACAGATATCATTACAGAGCAAGATAGCATATCCAGTAATGAAAAGGAAGGATCCAAAAATAGAGCTGCTATCCCTCCCTCCCTGTCTGAAAAGGTTACTGAATGCTGTGGCATTCAGAATATGAGCTTTACTCTAACTGACTCAACCACGTTGGCAGCCACCCTCAAGTGCCTCTAAATAATTAACAGACAGGAAGTAAGATCAAATGTAATATTTTCAAAGTCCCAAAACATAGAGCAGGAGAGTGTCCTTATGATGACTTTATCAGAGTTTATTAGACCCTCCAAACTGCTGGCCTTTTAGCGTCATTGCACCTAAGAACATATATACTGAGTTACATTAGGCCAGGTGTAGCCTGTTTTTAAATGAGCAGTCAGATGATTAAATAAATCATAAACCGTGACATAATTAAACATTGCATTACACATTGTCAAGTTGGTTAGCTTACATAGAAAGTCAGTGAAACCCACTTCTGATTAATACTCCCAGTCATAGAAATGGCAGTCATGAAATGAGATGGCACTTTGCATTGGGCGAGTGGCCAGAATCAAAGTCAGATATTAGAACTGCTTTTAGAAATGGATGGATAGAGACAAATTTAAGAGACTGAACCCCAAAGTACAACAGTAAAACAGTTAACAAGTTTTGAACAGACAGAGCAAGAGCGAGAGAGAAAGAGAAAGAGAAAAAGAGAGAGAGAGAGAGAGAGAGAGAGAGAAGAGAGATGAAATGAGAGGCATTACATAATCATCCCAGTAAATTACAGAGGCATGTTTAATAAACCTTTGTCTTACGACCACAGGCATTACTGACACAGCTTTGTCAGTATGCTGATGTGTATTCTACTGATATGTGAGATGACGTTGAGTGAACTTTTCTTGTCTTCACTACATGTGTCATTTAGGCAGAATTTAGAATTGGAAAGAATATGATTGAACCTAAGTAGTGATAATTAGTGATCTTCAAGAATAAAACAATAGTAATCAACAATCCTAACCATAGATAACTCATCGGGATCATGTAATGATGTCACATGAGGCAAACAAATGTCTTCACATGTCACAGAAGATTAAAATGACAGCAAACGTTATACTGGTGTTAAAAAAGGTCTCTACAGTAACTAATCATCTACTATCTCACTCCTCATAATTGAGCACCACTGTCACAATGAGTGTAGGTACAAGGTTCGTGTAACTAATGAACAGCAAGTGAAAGATTTGTCTAAAAGCCAGTGGCTCCGCAGTTGTTGTGTATTCTTTTCTTTTTCTGTTAAATTGTGGAGATTATAACGAGAGATATAAACTGCCTGGAAGAACATATTTGAAAACAGATAATTTTATATGAAAAACATTTTTGAAATACCTTTCACACTGTGCTTTAAAAGCCTCCTCCTGGTTTACATAAATTGTCGCGCCGTTCCAAATACCCATGTAATATCTGCTCAATGCTAGCCTGTGCTTTTTCAACAAAACTGACAATTTTCAAATGTCTGTGGCCTCCTTGATTCCAACTACAAATCTTTTTCTTCGCTAATGTGTGACTGACAGGTTGATTTGATTATTTGACTGGATTCCCTGGAGGCAGGATGTGGGGCAAGGGCTCAGTTACTCTGTGTTTGAGGAGCCCTCTCAGGTTGCAGCACATAAAACCTCTGCAATTGATTTACACTTCAATGGGCCTAAATAAATAAACATGTATGGAAGGAATGTCAGGTTACCCATCTGAGAGGAAAACATATTATTTGTATCCCAAAATATATCACTTACTCCTGTTGACACATATTTAATAGCATTTCAGATCATTATTATTAAGACACATGAGCTAGACTAAGATTAGCTTTTTGTTTTGTTGTTTTAACTTGTTTATTTGTTTGTATTTGTGCCCAGTGATGCATTTTATTTTTTTCACAATTTTAAATAAAACGTTGAAACAGAAAAACAGGGTGCAGATTCAACTTACTCTCTCTCTCTAAAGACTATAAATTAAAAATGTGACCTTACAGCTACACTGCCCTCCAGTAAAACGTACCATTTTTTTTATTACCAAACAAAATTCACCACAGTATCCAATAATTCTGGTATTGTATTTTAAAGGGACATACAGGGTAGCCAATAACCTTCACACTTCCATATAAGTTTTGAAAAATTAAATTCATCCTTCATGTGTATTTTTAAAGGCCTGCATGCTACATTTTTCTTGCATTTATTGCTTTTCCCTGTGGTCCAAGTAGAACATTTGTGTGATTTTATTCATCAATAACAGTGAAAGTTCCTTTTACGTGGCCATTTCTTTTTGTCCTAAACAGACTCCTTTAGTTACTGTGCTTAGTTACTTAGTACTGTGTCAGACTGATATGTAAATATCCTCTATTCTGATTGGTTGACTTGTATTATGCCTCATTCAAAAAGCATTCCCATCTGCTTATTTTCTCAAATCTGTTAGATTTTAGAAAATGAAAGTGGAGCTAATATGCTATAAGTTTAACAGGCAGGTTTATATAAATGCATTTATTTTATGATATCACAAACAATTAATTCAAAACATACCACTTATGCAGCTACATTTGCATACACTGATCAGCCAAAAACATTTGAACCACCTGATAAATATTGTGTAGGTTGCCCTAATATTGTGTAGGGGCCTGTGATTTATCAGACCAGAACACTCTCTTTTATTGCTCTGTGGTCTTGTTTTGATGCTCACATTGTAGGTGCTTTTTTTGGAGGACAAGGATTAGCATGGGCCATCTGACTGGTCTGCAGCTATGCACCCCATATCCAGCAAGCTCTAATCCACTATGTGTTCTGATACCTTTTCATCATAGCCTTAACTTTAGATAAAAAAAAGGATTTGGATGCATGTGAGTTTGGCAAGGAAAATTATTATAAACAAATCATTCCACTGTAAGGAAAGTGGTATAGATTTTAAACAACTGTCAGTTTTGTCCAGAACTGTTGCAAAAACACAAAACTTCATAGTGAGATTTGCAGCTAACTCTTGTAACTGCTGATGTAAAAAGTGCATAGATTTACAGAAATGTAGAAAGATTAATAGTGAAAATGTTACAGTTTCCAGTTGCTTTGGTGTATTCACACAGGTTAGAAGTATGAATGGAGGCTAGATCTCACAAATACTTTTCAAAAATTTAATGAAAGAGTCAGAGCGATTTTCTTTGGGAGCTGAGCTCTTAAAAGAAAGCAGAGTTGAAAACACAAGAGACAGGAGCCTCATTATCATCTTCCGACAAGAGTGTGAATCACAGACCATTTTATACAGTTTCTAAGGCGTTATTAATTGAATGACCAGATGAAGAAGCATTCTTGACACAAGTAGATAGAAAAGGACCTTGGAAGATGCCGAAACACTCTCACACTTCTCCTTAGGGACATGCTAGTGCGTACATGCTCCTAAAAGAATGAAGAATGAATGGGTCTGATAAAAATCTGTAGTAGAAAAGTGTTTGCTCAGTGAAACAATGGTAATCAATATTTTCCTGTAAAGCAGTGGGGTCAGAGGAATGATTAGGTCAGCAGACCTTGGTACTTTGACATTGCTGCCTCTGGGACTGGACAGCTTGCCGTCATTGATTCAACAATAAATTCTGCATCATATCAAAGAGTGCTTGAAGGTAATGTGAGGCCACCTGTCCAAGAGTTGATGCTGAACTGAAGATGGACTTTTCAACAGGATAATGATCATAAGCACACTAGCAAATCAAAAAAAAAAAGGATGGTTATGGTTATGCCCTAGTCAAATCCCAGATTTGAACTCACTGAAACTCTTGAAGATCTTGCAACTGGAGGAATTAAGAATGGAAGAGTGGTCAAAAAAATAAGACTGGACATTATGCAAAATGCCTACAAAAACTAAGCTAGCTAGCTTCCAGGCCGGGACTCAGACCTGCGATCTTCAGGTCCCAAGGGCAATGTCCTAACCACTAGGCCACCACTGCCCATGAAGCTTTCACTTGTTCCCGCCTGGTTAGAGTGCACTTAGAGTACACGAAGATCTTGCACAATTGAACATTTTACACAGTGGAGAAGTATTGCACATAAAAGAGATAAAGCAGGTGAAAAGGGGGACAAAGGGGAAAAAACCAAAAGGTAAAACTGAAAGACCTTACTTTTTTTGTCTGTTACAAGCTTCAAATGTCTATTTTTGAAAAAGAGGGGACAACAAATGTGAAACTAGCAATGAACTAGCAAAGTAACATGGCTAGCAAAGGTTGAACAGGTTTCTGTATTATAATTTAATATATAATGTCACACTTTAGGATTTTTCATTGTACCTGTATATCAAAATTAAAAGTTCATTAAAAAATTTGTTTATGCACAGGCTATAAATAGAATCCTCTAATAAGAGATTACCTTTTTTTCTCACGTAGGTTCAGGCTTCAAATTACATTTACATTTATTCATTTGGCTGACGCTTTGAAATTAAAAACATCAGAACACAATTATTCAAGCATCCCAGCAAAACAGATTATCTATATTCTTTTTAATATTCACAGTTCTACATAGTGTTTGTTTAAACCGGAGTAAGCCAGTCAAAGTATTATAGGGTGTAGGAATAAGATGAATATTATGGCTGTAACTACAACCCCAAATCAGAAAAAGTTGGGACAGTATGAAAAATGCAAATAAAAAAAGAAAGTAGGGATTTCTAAAATTACTTTGACTTGTATTTCTTTGCAGACAATATGAACACAAAACATGTCATGTTTTGTCCGGTCAACTTAATTTAATTTGTAAATATACATCCTTTCCTGTCATTCAGACCTGCAACACATTCCACAAAAAGTTGGGACAGGAGCAATTTAGGGCTAGTAATGAAGTAAACTGGTTAAACAATGATGTGATTTGAAACAGGTGATGCCAACAGGTGATTGTAATTATGACTTGGTACAAAAGCAGCATCCAAAAAAGATCTTGTCCTTTAGGAGCAAAGATGGGCAGAGGATCGCCAGTTTGCCAACAAATATGTGAGAAAATGATTGAAATGTTTAAAAACAATGTTCCTCAAAAAAAGATAGGAAGAGATTTGGATATTTCACCTTCAACAGTGCATAACATAATTAAAAGATTCAAGGAATCTGGAGGAATTTTAGTGCATAAAGGACAAGGGGGCAAGCCTAAGCTGAACAACTGTGATCTCAGATCCCTCAGGCCGCACTGCATTAAGAATCGTCATTCATCTATAAGCAATATCACCACATGAGCTCAGTACAACTTTGGCAAACCTTTGTCAAATACCATAATACCTAGTTACATCCACAAATGTACATCCAGTAAAACTGTACTGTGCCAAAAGGAAGCCCTATGTTAACAGTGTCTAGAAGAGCCGTTGACTTCTCTGGGCTCTGAGGCATCTGGGATGGACCATCACACCGTGGAAACATGTACCGTGGTCAGATGAATCAGTATTTCAATTATTTTTGGGAGAAATGGACACCATGTGCTCCAGACCAAAAAAGAAAAGGATCATCCAGATTGTTAAGAGCAACAAGTCCAAAAGCCAGGGTCTGTCATGGTATGGGGTTGTGTCAGTGCCCTTGGCAAAGGTAACTTGTGCTTCTGTGATGGCATCATTAATGCTGGAAAGTACATTTTGGAGATTTTGGAGCACAATATGCTGCCTTCAAGAAGACATCTTTTCCAGGGCCGCCAATGCATCTTTCAACAAGCGAGGCAAAACCACATTCTGCACACATTACAAAGTCCTGGCTGAAGAAGAAGAGGGTACGGGTACTTGACTGGCCTGCCTACAGTCCCAACCTGTCTTCAATAGAGAATTAGTGGGGGAAGAATGGGACAAACTTACACTTAAAGCACTTCATCACTTGGTGTCTTCAGTCCCTAAGCATCTTTTAAGTGTTGTGAAAAGGAATGGCAACATTATTTTTTTTTGGAAGGTCTGAATGACAGGGAAGGATGTATATTTACAAATAAAATTAAGTTGACCAGACAAAACATGACAAATATTGTGTTCATACTGTCTGCAATGAAATACAAGTCAAAGTAAATTTAGAAATCACTACTTTCTTTTTTTATTTGCGTTTTCCATACCGTCCCAACTTTTTCTGATTTGGGGTTGTATGATGCTATCATAGTACTGTAGATTCCAGTTGACTCATGTTGTTACCAGTTACATTCAGCTGAAAATTCCTCATCTAGCTGCAGTGTCTGTAAAATCTATTTGTAGCTTAACTTTCATGTTGTTCCAGAATTACTTAGAGATATTTAAATGAATATAAAACAATAAAGAGTACTTTTTCAACACAATTTATTTGACTTTGCTTAAAACAGTAATGAATGGCACCTCCATTTAGTGAAAATAGAGGCAACACTAAAAAATAAGGCCCAGAAATGTTCTTTTGTAGAAACTGCTACAAATGTTTTGCAGAATATATTTTATTCAGCTTAATGAATAAAACAAACTAGAGCCCAAATCAAAACAAAAATGAAACATTTTAGATTGTCTATCACTACATAATGTAGAGTTTCTGGTTTAAAATGTTAAAGTACAGAACTGATGTGGTAAGCAATTGGGTATATCAAGTATATACAAAAAACAAACAAACAACGAATACATGTTTGGAAAAGTATTTTTGCCAACATTCTATAAAGCTTATCAAACCTCAAAACACTTACATTAAAAGAAAGTGTTTATGGGAAGAGTATGATTAGGCCAAACATTAACTCATGTCTTTACTATTAAGTGTATATTATATGTTCATATGGTATATCAAATTAACTCAACAGCTATGAAGTGTGAAACGTGGCGGATAGAATGCTAAGGTGAACTATTACAAGAGCATGTAATTACGATAATTGCACTACACATGTCAATGTGGTTGGCTCACAAGGTCATTTAAATGCAGTGTCATGTTTTAGTAAAAGCGTATTGACATATGTGTTTGTGTGTGTGTGTTTGTGTGTGTGTGTGTGTGTGTGTGTGTGTGTGTGTCTATGAAAAGAAAAAAAAAAAAGGTTAGCTCCAAAAAAACCCTTAGTTGAAAGTACCTATTTGCCATTGTGAACACAATCACGCACAAAGTGCACCATAACCAAAAGTGACCTCTGCATTTAGCCCATCACACGTGCACAAGCAGGCAGCTTTGAGAAGTGCCTGTACACACACACACACACACACACACACACACACACACACACACACACCCCACACACACACAAAAATTAAATGAATGCTTTCATTCAATCCATGAATACATTGCACAAGCATACATACTGTAGTTGGAAGCACATTGTCCCCCTTCTATAAATCTGTACCTTTCGTAAACTGAAGCATTGTGATTGTGCAGAGTAGTGAAAGTGACTATTTGTCATTGTGAACACACTCAAGCGCCACAACGAAATGTGACCTATGCATTTAAACCATCACACGTGGAGCAGCGGTCAGCTATCAATAGCACCCGGGGAGCAGTGTAGCGGCATGGCACCTTGTTCAAGAGTACCTCAGTGGTGCCAAGCCGGGACTCCTGTCCTAACCACTAGGCCACCTTGTGCATTGGCTGGAAATTGAACCCGGGTCTCCTGCATGGCAGGTGAGAATTCTACCATTGAAGAGTTTGGACATGGAGCAATCATGAATGGCTGATCCATATAAGATTACATTAGAGCACTGTTAGTCCCAAAGGAAATGTAAAGTGACTGTATATGACTATGAACATGCAACAAAGTAGGTACGACCCTTGGTATTCACAGCACTGCGGTAAACAGAATGGCATGTAAGACAGCAGCAGGGATTAAAACAGAATAACATGTGAGTCATTAGCAACACAGCAGCAGTACAGTAAACAATAGTTTACAAATAACAGTAATCAACTATTAACTGTGGTACTTTGATAGAAGTAGTGCTATAAACAGAATGTTACCAGTCCAAAAATCCTAACACATGTCTGACTGACCAATCAAATTCAAAGCATGATTCAGGCTCATTCAAAAGATCAACGATGTGCCGGCACTATGATGATCTATATGATGAACTATTGTTCAGAATGACCACAGCTGGTAAAAAAACGACCTGCTGTATCTTGCTACAATGTTAATTGAGGATGTTACTAAAGGTGCAACACTATTTGGACAGTGCGTCATGTAGGCAATGGGTCATTGGCCTGTATTGCACACTATAGCTATACTCTATAGTTAGAGTCCTCTTTTCTACCACCACCTGCAAACCTTCAAAGGAGAATCCCAGGACAGAACCAGCCATCTTTAATCGTTCCTTAGATTCACCAGGTCTAATACTGCCTCCTAAGCCAGCATAATGCAACAAAGATAGCACCCAGAGAGTGGTACAAAATCTAACATCCAGTTTAGCCTTTTGTCAAAGTGGACAAAAAAATATCTGCAGGTGTCAACTTGCTGTCCCATAATACTTATTGATCTGGATTTTATCCTCTTCCTCCTGAAGTCAGCCACCATGCTCTTGGTCAGGGTGACAGTGAGGAGTAGATGCTTCTTTCCACATCAACTGTCCTGTCTATCCCTGATGCAGTACACCACCACAGAGTCATCAGAGAAGGTCTTCAGGTGCCAGAGGTGGATATCACAATTCCCTGTGGTGCTTCAACTAAACACAGCATTTATACCTGTATTCGGAGACCATGGAGACCATGTTGGCAGATAGATACTATTGGCAAACATGACCCCACAGTTAATTTGTATGTATATATATTATGACGATTCCGGTGTGTTTGGCAGCAAACGCAAGCAGGACTGGGGTTTTATTGAAACAAACGAAAAACGCAAGCTAGAGAAACTAGGCAGGATGAAGACATGAGGACTAACTACGAAGTACAACGAGAGAAGTGCAAACAGGACATGTAAGTGCATAGACACAGAACAGATACACAATACAGTTGACCAACAGGGACCAAGGGAAACACACGAGGCTTGAGGTTTTAAAGAGTACGCACAATGAGACACAGCTGACAGGGGGCGTGATGACACAAGACCTAGCTGTGAGGTGGAGCTAGGGCTTGGATAACCAACACAAGGACACGTGGCTAACCAAAACAAACACACGGACAGGGAACACCTGTCATTTTGTGTTCATATTGTCTGCAATGAAATACAAGTCAAAGTAAATTTAGAAATCGCTACTTTCTTTTTTTTTTGTTTTCCATACTGTCCCAACTTTTTCTGATTTGGGCTTGCAGAAAAATTCTTGAAAATATCATATAAATTACTTTTCATAAAAGCTCTTATCAAGAGTTTTATCATGTTACAGAAGTAGGCAAAGGCAGTACTCGGAGTCTTGCACAAGGACTTGTTAGGGGAATAATCTGCAGTCTGCTGTGTGGATCACAATTTGACGCTTGACCCTGAGTCTTGCTGCCATATATTTTCCACCTCTATACAGGTGCCATTGTAATAAGATAACACTATATTCAGCTATTTACCTATATTTAGCTATACACACACACACACATTAGTAAACAAAATAGAGAAACAGCTATCAAAGTGCACATTCACATCATCTTTTTATTTTATTTTTACATCTTTCAATTTTAACTTTCAACATTGATTGGATCACCGTCAGATCCCTCAGAACTCGATCAGGTCATTGAATACTTAGAGTAAACATTCTGCTGGACTTTAGATAATGTAGCTCCTCTTAAAAGAAAATAAACCAGAGAAAAAAACGTATATGTTTGTATGTACAAATATGCGTTAAAACAAAACAACCCAAAAATTAGAACGTAAATGGCATCAAACCAATTTGGTAGTATTCAAACTAGCATGGAAGGAGAGTCTCTTGAGTTAAAAAAAAACCTTTTGTGCCGCTAGAACAACTTATCTCTCTACACTTACAGAAGATAAAAAAAATTGCCCAAAATTCTTATTCAACACCATAGCAAAATTAACCAGAAATAAGGACAGTACAGGAACAGACATAGCATCAATACATAGCAGCAATGACTTTATGATCTTTTTAAATGATAAGATCCAAAATATTAGACACAAAATTCAGTCTATTAATTCAAATCCAGACAGGTTGATACTAAACTCTTTAGTTTCAATTCAATTATGTCAGATCAACGATTCATGAAATGTTCCAGTCAGGATTTAGGCCTCATAGTCATAGTACAGAGACAGCACTGGCAAAGGTAGTGAATGACCTACTTGCATCTGATCAGGGCTGTGTCTCCTTTTTTGTGCTACTCGACCTTAGTTGCAGCCTTTGATACTATTGATCACACCATCCTCCTTGACAGACTAAATGTTGTTGGATTTAAGGGAACTGCCCTTTCATGGCTTACGTCTTATCTGACTAATCAATATCAGTGAATTCTCTACATGCACCAAGGTAAATTTTGGTGTACCACAAGGCTCAATTTTCGGCCCCCTGCTCTTCTCCTTGTATATGCTACCTCTGGGTAATATTATTCAAAAACATGGAGCAAACTTCCATTGCTACGCTGACGACACACAGTTATATATTTCCGCACAGCCTGGTGAGAAACACCAACTTGATGTAATTGGGGAATGCGTAAATGACATTAAACAGTGGATGCTTCTAAACTTCCCACTACTCAACTCTGATGAAACAGAAGTACTCATAATAAGGCGACTTGCAGCTCGGAGTAAGCTGTCCAGTCACACAGTAACTCCGGAGGGACATTCTGTTTTATCTTGCACAGCAGTGAAAGATCTTGATGTGATCTTTGACCCCAATTTTTCATTTGAAGCCAATGTAGATAATATTACTAGAATTGCCTTCTTTCATCTCAGAAATATTGCTCAGATAAGAAATATAATGTCAATGCACGATGGAGAAAACCATGCCTTTGTTACCTCTCGGATAGATTATTGTAATGCTTTACTGTCTGGATGTTCTAATAGGTGCATAAACAAGCTCCAGTTAGTTCAGAATGCAGCAGTAAGAGTTCTTACTAGAACCAGAAGATACGATCACATCACCCCCGTTTTATCTAATCTGCACTGGCTCCCAATCAAATTTCGCATTGACTATAAAATACTGTTATTGACCTATTAAGCACTGAACAATCTTGCACCACAGCATCTGAGTTATATACTATATGCCAAAGAACTGATCATTACGGCACCTGTACACAAGGAACTGCTGCTGCCCATTTATACTGAGAAATATTATTATTATATATATTTATTTTATTTATTCTTTTTCTCCTTTTCTTTTCTCTTGTTTGTTATTGCTATCCGGTATCAACCAGAGAAGGATGGGTTCCCCCTTCTGAGTCTTGGTTCCTCCCAAGGTTTTTTCCTACAGCTAGGGAGTTTTTGCTTGCCTCTTGCTTTTTAGGGCTTGGACCTGGTTTCTGTAAAGCTGCTTTGTGACAACGTCAGATGTAAAAAGCACTATAGAAATAAACTTGACACATGCAAACACACACGTGTGTGTGTGTGTGTGTGTGTGTGTATATATATATATATATATATATATATATAGTGCACAAACACTTATATATTGCACTGCACTGTGAGCTTTTATTGAGTGGCATCCTGAGCATACCACACTCACCGCAAGCAGTCTACAGAGAACATGTGCACCCAGCAGGACTCAGACAGAAATGAAAAGCTAATGCTATATCATGCTGGTCAATACATACAGCAATCTGACCTAGAGTCAGTATTGAATCTAGATTTTTCTGCATTAATTTACTGTCAGTAGCAAAGATTTCTCTCATTGTTTAAAAGACATGAAAATTGCTTTTTAAATGACAGATGGCACAATACAGGGCAGCCATTCTAAACAGGGGTCATTTACATAAAGGAAAAGTATGATACTATGGTACCAATATAGGAAACATGGGAGTTAATCTGTCCAATGACAATACATTGGTGGCAGTTCAAGAAGCCTTTATCCCCGCAGTGTTGGTTAAATTATGTGAATGAAGGAGTCTTAGCTAGTGGGTGGAATTGGAATGTCCGAAATAAGAGAAAATCAGGAAAAACCCAGAAAAGAAAAATGAATTACAACTCTTTTTGAGCCATTAACCCCCATCAATATTGCAAACAGATACATAAAACGCAATAAAAGTGTAGGATGGGATCCGTTAAAAAACTGCTGAAACACTTAAAATAACTCTGGAAACCTTTCATTACATGTAACTCAGCTACTTTTGAAGTCAATCTAATATTTTTTGTTTAGAGTTCAGGAGGAATATGGCATTCTTTAGTGTGTTTGTGTGTGTGCGCCTGTGTGTGTGACAGATAATATTATGACTCATAAATACTGAGGCGGAAAACTAATTATAAAGCATGGATAGAAAAATTACTGGTCGTGACATGATGAATTACCCCTTTGGCTGGTGTTACTTCATGATGAGGTTCAATAATGTCATCCTGTTTATCCAAAATTGGACACTGAGAACAAGATGTTTTTTAAGTGGAAGGAGCCTTCATTACAACAGCTTTGCCCAAATGCCAAGTTGCAAAAGAGTATAAATATGTGAGAGGCCTGTGGCCACTTTCCCAGCTGTTACATCTGCTGGGTCCCCCATGGAGTTTACAGTAGGGAATGCTATTTTACCTGCTGTATCAACGTTTCTAAGTTTTTGCTCTTTTAGTGTAGATTCTTTCCACCCATATATGTTAGTAAATGGAATTTATGATTTGAATTTGATGAAAAGTTTACTCTAGCCATATTTTCTTTTATTGATGTGGAATGCCATTTAGATATAAATTTTCAATTAAATGTCACTTTTCAAAATGCATTTGAGTAATTATGCATGGTAAACTGAATATACAGCAAAGTCTTAGGCTAGACTTCTACATTTCTATGCATTTTTTTTCTTTTTTGGACATACAATTGTAGAAGAAAAAACATTTAACTGGTAAAGAATGTATGTGGTACTTTAAACTATAAAAAAAGTTATTTGTGCTCACACATCTCACATAGAAAAATTGTTCTTTAGAAAACCTTCCATTTAATTGCAAGGAGCTTAAAGATAGCCAAAACTACTATTAACTTTATCATTTTTCCTGGCCATGGTCCTCTCTCAGTCTGAGATACATCAATCTTTACACCACATGCTTTGAAGGATGCAGCCCCTGAATTGAGACACAGCTTTTATGTCTTCCCCTATTTTCAGTACCTACATAATATTAGGCAGGTGGCTTTAATGATTTACTATACATCCCACTGAGCAACAACTACATGTGTTTTGTAAATATTAATAACTGCATTGCTATATTATTAAATCAAAACTAACATTTACAATTCTTTCCTTTCTTTTTTGAAAGTTCTTAAAAAACAAAGTTCATTAAAAATATCCTGCCCAGAGCACCCAACCGTTGATCCCTGTGAGAGGAAACAGCCCCACTTCCGTTTGCATCTTTTTCTCTTGTGTTGTCAAGTCCAGGTTTTCTTAATTGCTACCATGGTGATGTGCGGCATAAGAGAGCACAATTTAATGCACTTTCTCAGACAATTAAGTTTTGCCTTTGTGCTCTGCTTCATGGTAAGAAATTGGGGGTGGGGGTGAGTCATGCATCAAGAGTGTGAAAAGCTAAGCCACTTGGCCTAGAATATGGAAGTCACACTGCTATGGGATGCCTAACAGCATGCCAAGAGGTGAAACAGGTGCGAGCTGTGTCACGACAAGTTCTCCCATAACGAGTGCCACAGTGACAGCAGGTTTGCTGAGGTTTGTTAGAAAAGAAATATAGTGTTTGACGTCAGGGCAGGACCATGAGTGTGAGTCAAAATGAATATTTTTTCCTGCCTTTTCCTTCTTTTTCTACACACATATTTAATAATAGCCTCCTTGCCACCCCTTTGTTAGTACAGACATCTCGTAACTCACTGAAGAGAATGTTACAGAACAACCACTCTTACAGGACATTAATCATAGTGACACTATGGCTAAAGAAAGCATACGTGTATAGCCCATGTGTAAAATAGGCTTGAGTTTATTTCTGCACTTCAGCTTGCTTTTTTTTAGTTTAGCTGTAAAGGGATTGTCAAGGGGGGGATCTTTAGGGACTCATTAACATAAACAGTTAATGACATTTAACTATCAGATTCTTAGTTTTCCACTGCAGCCTAATGGAGCTAACATGTAATTGAAGCTCCTAATCTATTTAATCCCTTTTTATTTACAAAAGTGTAGATATTTCTATAAATGGAGCTGTAGGAGTTGTTGCTAGGTAATTTACATATATGTTTAAATACCTTTCTATCTTACTAATCATCTTAATTTGTGGCAGTTTTGCATCCTTGTGAAGGCAAGGCAAGGCAAGGTTACAAGATTTTGCAAAAATTTACTGTACATTGTAAATAGAAACCACTAGAATAGGTATCACTGTAATTCCTTCTCACCTGACCCATGTTGTGCTCTTGTTTACAGGCCTTAGTCTTCCGTTTAAATGCAATAGAAATGGGTTTGTGGGCTAAATCGAGTCTGCGGTACAAACGATTTCTAGCATTTTCCTGTGATCACATACACACACAAAAATAGAATTAATTCAAATATCTTGTAGCATGTCCCCAACCTTGTTGGTTCTGGCCCCCAACTCTGCACAGTTTAGTGATTTTCCCTGCTTTTACACACCCCCTTCAACCAGAAAGGCTTGTTAATCAGCTGATTAGTCAGACAGGTGTGTAGGAAACACTAGTTTATATATTAAAATTAAATAATACATATTTACATTGCTCATATCAAAACTTTTCTCTGCTGTCTGTAAGGTTCAGCCATGCCAAGGTTCATTCTTGAAGAAATGCTTTTGAAATAGTAAAAGTAAGATAATTAAATCTTGAGGAAAAATAGTTTAACAATAAACTCTTTATTCTGTATACTTAGATATTTTTAATATTTTTACATTTCCTTTTTTTCACCCAAAATTCTGAAATGTGTCTCTTTCCAAGACGACCTTTTAAACCAAAGCTTTGGTGGTGACCATGGAAGGTTGTTATTGTTCTTACTTTTAAGTTAGAAGTCAATTGGCTCAGCAACGGTAGAGGGACATGAAAAATGATTGAAGATGGCCAGTGGCTCTTTTCAACACACTCCTCATTCAGCACTTCCTGCACATGTCTATACTCCGCCAACGGGTTTAAATCTGGATGTCCAGGCATGACGGGAAATATATCACTAGGATTTAGAATGTTGTCACCCTAACCTAGAAGCAGCTGGCTTTTCAATCAATACTGACCTCTATTACACTTTCAAAAAAAGTCCTTATTAACCCTTCCAGGGTCAGTGAGATGGTGCTGAAGAGCATGGGGTTCTGCATGCAACAATTTAATTTTTTCTTTTTTAAAGTTTTAATATAAATTCGACATTTTTAATAAGAAGAAAAACATTTTGATCCCCTCCCCCAAAATTAATTCACACTCTTACATTGACACACTTAAAAAAAGGTCCAAAAAAGGTTACGCGGAGTAGTACACTCTGTGTTCTTAACAACCTTTTAATGGATGATTCTTTAAAGGATAACGCTTTGAATGAAATGCATGAATGTGAAAAACCTTTTAAATTCCCCAAAACACCAAGGAACCAGGAGATCCAGGGGTACATTCTTCACTTCTGTAACATAAAAACGACTCATTGTTTTCTATGCAACAACTGAATAATGAGGTATAGTATGTGAAAAGCATGGTAAATTAAAGAGTTAAAGTTTGAAGAACCATCCCATAACGTAATGGTTCTATGCATAAGGACATTCATAGAACCATGCACTCAGACCAAGAACCATTTATGATCCTGCTTACTGTTATCCAAATTGTTGCTAAGTTCTTCAATCAAAAGAACCAGAGAACTGTAATGAAGAGATTTTAACTCTGTTCTAACTCTGTAATTTTAGACGTTACTTCTTGGCAGGCTCAAGACATTTCTTGTCTGCACAAGTGCCACAGTTCATTCCAGCACATGTGCACAACCACGCTAAAGACTACTAAAGTTAGCCTGCTAGCTAAAAATGCACCTTATTATTTTTGCTCAAGTAAGATATTGGGTAAGCAACGGTTACTAGAATTGCTTGAAATATTATCATATTTCTTTAACCTTTATAAAATACAGCTTTTTAAACATGTAGAGGCTTAAACACCAAAAGAGTGTAATCAGCATCTTGACTAAAGCTAACAGGCTAATATGCTCCTCTAATAACACTCGCTGTTACAACAACAACATTACATTTATATAGGGCCTTTCATATACCCAAGGACACTTATGTCTAAAATTGAAGCATTTAATAAATTATTCCCATAACAACTGAAATACACAGAATAAACACGTGTAAGATGCATTTCTTACAAGCTCCTGAAGTCCATACTTAAGCTACGGCTGTACAGGTCCTTCTCAAAAAATTTACATATTGTGATAAAGTTCATTATTTTCTGTAATGTACTGATAAACATTAGACTTTCATATATTTTAG
>JBBPDA010148729.1:0-20037 GCA_037974385.1 Arnoldichthys spilopterus
GATCTCAAGGATGATCAGAAGAAATGGAAGCACCAGAGTTAAATATGAGTGTCACAGCAAAGGGTCTGAATACTTAGAACCATGTGATATTTCAGTTTTTCTTTTTTAATAAATCTGCAACAATTAAAAAAAATATTTCTTTTGTCTGTCAATATGGGGTGCGGTGTGTACATTAATGAGGGGAAAAAGTTAATTTAAATGATTTAAGCAAATGGCTGCAACATGACAAAAAGTGAAAAATTGAAAGATGTCTGAATACTTTCCATACCCACTGTATATGTGAATCATACATCACATAATATGCCTGGGTGCATATATGTATTTTAGCACATGGATGTATGACTGCGTATATATATTATTTGTATTTTTATCTCAGTTCTGCACCTCATCTACCTCACTACAATACTGAATAATTTAATTTACTATATTTTATGTCTATTTTTCTAAGTATACTTTGTTCTTGCTGCTGGTGTCTGAGAGCTACCACACAAATTTCGTTGTATTCTGATACAATGACAATAAAAATCTTTTATCTGTTTGGGTGGTGGTGGTGGTGGTATGGTCTACTTATTTTTTCACCTTTGATTGTATCTATCCTGCTTAGTCCTTTGGCTGACACTGAAAAGGGTGTTCATGTGATGATGTTTAAGTAATGTTACATTATTTTTTAAAATCCACCGAAAAAGGAAGATTCCACCACAAACAGTATTATTATTCTTATAAAGTTTATACTTAGACGTTGTTGGGTCATCCCACACTGAGACAATTTTAACAGATTAAAAAAGTAGATGTACGCACTAAACCTTCAATGTGGTTACATCCACTTGCATGTAAAAAATGCAAAGAGGGAAAATATGAAACTATTGAGTGATAACAGCAATGAAGGCAGCATTTGAAATTAATACAAAGAAGTTGGACAACCTACTTTTATGCTCCAAACATAAAAAGGAAAGAGCAAAGCAGATGCAATTATGGACTCCGATGAAAAAGACAGAGCCTTTGTTTTAAAAAACACAATTTGTGGTCTGCATGTGAAAGTGTGAAAATGCCTTGTACTTTTGTAATCTCTGCTGTGCTTGAAAGTTTGGACAACATTTCTGCATTAATATGACCTAAAACATAAGTCCTAAAAGTAGATATAAACAAACCACAAAAGTATTATACCTGGTAATTGATTGAGAAAAATGTTCCAGTTTTACATATCCAAGTTACAAAAGTATAAGAGACTCTAGGATTAGCAGGGAATATGAAGGTGAAATCAGAGTCAAGCATTTTCAATCAATGGGACGCAATTGGGCTTGAAGTCTGATAATCAAAAATAAGCTTGGTGTGTTTGTAAAACTGTCATGGCACAAACAAAGTGGATTTCTAAAGACTTCAAAAGAAAAGATGTTGATACTCATCTGGCTAGAAATGGTTTCAAAATCCTTTCTAAAGAGGTTGGATTCCTCCAATGCACAGCCAGAGAGATTGTGTACAAATGGAAGAAGTTCAAGACCATTGTTAATCTAAACAACAAAGGCTTTGCTCATATTGGCTCATGTTCATGGATCCACCATAACAAAAAGCCCACTAACAACCCAGAGTTGAAGCTATTATATATGGAGGAATAGACTAAAATTCCTTTAAGCCATTGTGCAGGACTGATGTACAATTGATAGAAATGCTTAGTTGCAGTTGTTGTTGCACAAAGGGGTCACATCAGAAGCTAAAAGCTACTTTTGCCACTCACAGATATATACAATTGGAATATTTCCTAAATAAATAAGGCAAAATTTTTTTGTCGGTTTGTATATTTACACTCTGTGTTCAGATGTTAATCTGATGATGTTTTAGGTTGAAATATTTAGGTAGAAATACAGAACATTCAAAGAGTTCTCAAAAAGCACCTCTGTGTATGATTTCTCAGATAAAAAAATTAGTTATGGATATTTTTCTGATGATTTACTTGGTTTTTTTAAAAAACTATTTTCTTAACTAAGCTTGTCAGTCAAAAATCACGAATCAAAAAACTGCTTCTCCGGTTTCTCAGACAACTAAGAGAAGTGGAAAAACAGCTATTTAACTTGAATTCTCAATTTTCCCCAAAGATATTCCACTCTCAGAGGAGTCTACACACCTACAGCAAACAATCAGAAGAAAGAGTTGTCATTGGAGTTCAAACTCCAGAAGAACTGGCCCTTCACAATGGTCTCTCAACAGAATAACCTAATCATTTAACAGAACATTCAAGTTAAGTAGGTACAGAATCTCCTGCAGTGGTTAGAATCTCCCAAAAATAATGCAAGAAAGAATGAGTGAATAGGGAACAGGTGAGCGCAGGCTAGCCTCTGTCATTGCTAACAAGAACTTAAGTTCTTCTGTAGCATCAGATCAGAGGTTTCAGAACACAGCACGTCTGTATTTGGGGCAGCATAGCTGTAGGCTAACCAGTCCAGGCATAAAACTGTCGACCATCGAAAAATGCCTACAACGGGCATGTGAGCATGCACTATGCTGGAGGAAGTATGGGGGTGTGACTCTCAGCATTTATGCCTAGTCAGGACAAGGCTGTCTTGATGGTACAAGGGTGACCATATAATATATGGGGAAATATACAATATTAAGCAGGTGGTATTTCAGGTTATATCTGATTTGTGTATTTGTTTAAAAAGCAAAAAAAAAGCAAAACAAAAAAACCATAATTCCAAAATTGCTACTTTTGTCCAGTTAAAGTCTAAATTCTAAATAGTACTAAAAGCAACACTAAACCTGTGTTAGGGCTGGGCAACACAGCAAAAATACATAACTATACTGCAAGAAATTTCAACAATAATTGTTTCCATTAAGTTGGAATGAACAAATGAAGAACCAAACTTCGCCACACTAAAGCAACATAAATGGGACTAATTCTGCTAAAGAAAGTTAGGTCAATGCTCTAGAAAGACTGACAAGATGACTGACGATACAATTCAGACATACGCTGTAAAAATTGCTATAGAAATTAACTTGACTTGACAAACTGTTATGTTATTTATTAAGTGTATTGTTACAATGCTTTGGCTTTTCATGACAGATTGCATGCCATGTAAACAGTAAACCGATAAAATTCTGCCCGAACTAACTAGAGCTGAAGTAAACACCAAGGCAAGAGACATTTTAATTTTTTTCTAAATTGAATTTTCTTTGCAGTTCGCACCATTGCCTTAATCAGTTCTTACCTTGATTACTGTAATGCCTTTCTTAGTGCTTTACCTGCTAAACTCCTCAACAAATTACAGTATGCATCACTTCTGTTTGCAGGCTCCCTAATGGCAATTGGTGGATTGGTATTAATCATAAAAATTTTTTTCTCTGTAACAAGAAACAATTGTAGGAAAAGAAAAAAAAACTAATCACTGACAAGAGGGTTTCTGCAAGTTTTTACAATTCAAATTTAAGACTTTTTAAGACTGTTATCATCTAAATTTAAGACTTCATGTAATCACACTGGTAAAGAGTTGACAGGACATAAAAAATATCCCACAGTCTTACTAACTTACTAACAAAAACAAATTAATTCACGTTTACCAAACTGTGCGTTCACACTGGTGTGTAGTAGTGGCCTAATGGTTAGAACCTTCCCTTTGCAAACAGAAAGTCGCAGGTTTAAATCTCAACCCTGGTAACACCACTGAGCAAGGAACCAAATATGGAGCAGTGGGCAGCTGTCAACAGCACCCAGGGAACAGTACCTTGGTCAAGGGAACTGCAGTGGTACTCAGGTCAAAAAGTGATGGAAGTCGCATCAATTTCACAATGATATTTAAGACCAAAACATTAGCCATTTCAGACATAGTGTATAAAATTCTTATGTTTTTAAGACTTATGTTTTTTTTAAAAATGTTTACATTTTAGACATTTTAAGACTCGGCAGAAACCCTGAACAAGTAAATAAGTGCATCAGAAGAATTCCCGAATTCTCAAAAGAAGGCTACCTTACAAAGCTTTGCTTACCTACAAAGATGAAAATCCAGTTAGCTTCTGGTTTTGAAAATCGTACATGTTTCCATCAAACGTGCATTGATTTAGCTGGGGGATCAGCAAAATAGGTGCAAACCACACTAAATGCTGTGTCTGCATTACAGAAGTTCATCATAAATTGCACAGGTTACACATTTCCTTTTTCATATTCAAGTTTGGTTCATAAGCTTCAAAGCCACTAATGGACTTGCGTCTGGTTCTGACAAGACACTGAGTGTTACAGGGAAAGTAAAAAAGCAAATGGTGTTTCATTTTTTCACAGGCAGGATTCAATCTGCCTGCTTATGCATTGTTTCTGTTTTGCTCTCTGTTCCTTAGCTGTCATTTTCTATTATGTTTGTAACGTTTTACTTGTTTTTGGTCAGTTTCATTTGGCTGCTTTTGTTTTGACTGTGAATTTTGTGAAGTTTGAGAGGAGTTATATAAATCAGACAACTTTGTCTATACCTCAAACTGTCAATGCCGGGGAAAAAAACAGCAAAAAAGTGCCTGTCTGCCAATTTTCATGATTATATGACAAAAGCAGCTGTGTATTTGTATGAACTTAGTATAAAACAATGAACATACTCATCTGAACAAACTGGCCCATTCAACTTGTAATAGAAATGAACTCGTTTAGCAATGAACTTGACTCTCCATTCAGTAAAGCAGTTGAACTTTCTACAAAAATACAAGTAAACTGAAATTCTAAAAAAAAGTCATGTTTTAGTGAGTAAGTATGTCATTGTGAACACACAGCACAGCACAGCACACAGTGCATCACAATGACATGCTGCCTCTGTATGTAACCCCTCCATGTAGGAGCAGTGTGCAGCGGATATGGGCAGGACCCGGGGAGCAATGCTCGGAAACAGTACCTTGCATATTGGTACCTCAGTGGTATCGTCTGAGATTTGAACCGGCAAGCTTCCGGTCACAGGGGCAACCACTGCCGTCGTCGTCTTTGTCAGAACATCAGCAGAAAGCGGAATAACTGATCTCTAATCCCTCAGACAGAACCGCGTCAAGAACCATCAGTCACCATGTGCTGAGGGCTACATTGGCAACCCTTTATTAAGCACTACAATAATCAGTTACATGCACAAATCCCCCTTAAATTGGTACTTTATCCATCCATCCATTTTCTAAACCGCTTCTTTTGTTTTGAGGTCGCGGGAAGCTGGAGCCAATACCAGCTGACTGCGGGCCTAAGGCGGGGTTCACCCAAGACAGGGCAACGCAGGGCAACACAAACAGACAACCATTCATACACACATTCACACATACAGGCAACACAAACAGACAACCATTCATACACACATTCACACATACAGGCAATTTAGAGAATCCAGTCAACCCTACTGCAGCGTTTGGACAGTGGGAGGAAACCTAAGCACCCGGAGAAAACCCACACGAACATGGGGAGAGCTTGCAAACTCTGCACAGAAAGGCACCCGTGGTCAACCCGGGGATCGAACCCAGGACCTTCTTGCTATAAGGCGACAGCTATTGAATGCCATATCTATGAAACATTATACTGTTGTGTGGTATGCAGGTAGGACTACTAGCAACCATGAGGGATTCCATAGCAGCCAGGTAGCAATACTCTAGCATCCAACTGGGATACCTAAATTCATTGCACAGGTCTTTAACTTGCAGCAAGAACACAAGAACACAAACATGTTGCAAAATCATGGTTGTATCATTGGTGGTGCTGGACATCAACAAAATTATGCACAGCAACAACTGCAGACTAGGTTTAATTAAAAACAAAAAAAAACCTTCCCTTGTATTATACTGTATTCTAGTAAAAGAGCTTTAGATATATTCTGGAAAGCCAACACAACCAGACTTACCCTCTCCAGATCCTGTCTCAGATGAGTAAAGAGCCTTAGACGGCGGTACAATACATCCTGCTCCTGCTGGGCTAGATTGTCCACCTCGTCCCTCTTCTGTGTCACAAGTGGACGGTTACAGTTAGTCTTCCGGCGGAGCTTCCAGAACTGGTAGAGGAAGTCCACGTGGGCATCTGGCAGCCCAAGGTTCTCAGCGATATCCTTGGGATTTACCAGTCGGTAGAACTCATCTTCCAGCTCCTGGAGCTTCTGCTTGCGTCGGCTGGCCTTCTCGACTTCGGTTTGGTCCCGGACTGCCTGTTCACCCTCCGATTGTCCCACAGTTGTGTGTTTTGACTCAGGCCTATCTACACTTGCACTGTTTGGGTGAACACTGCTGTGCTCCAAGCAGTAGGACTTGAAGCGCACCTCGTCATTTTCTGCAAGTATGGTTCGCATCTCTAGGCCATGATCAAAGGCGCAGGTCACGTGGAAGGCAATGATACAGGAAGGCATGGAGCACTAAATGAAGCAATAAGCAGAAAAATATTTTACTCTCACTCACTCACTCACTCACCTTATCCCATCCCAATTACATCTGTTATACAACTGTTATACAATTGTACCCATTACAGTGAATGCGTCTATTGGTACTTGTGTATCATTCTTACCTGTATGCATGTGCCTGTATGTTCTTGACACAGACTACAAGACAGGGCCCAGCGACTGGCAGGGATATGTGACACCTTGGTTATAGGTTCCATCTTCTCAGGGCAGCCGATGCTTACCTGTACCAAAGCAATGAAAGAGGAGTGGGATTTTCACTGGTTTTCTATGTGTGGATCCAATAAATGACATGACGACCATGAGATCATAGATCAGTTTATTGCTACTGATACCAGTGCCTACACCAAGCTGCAGGCCAACTTCTAGGAGCACACTAGAGTCCATCATCACCAACTCCATGGTACATAGGCAGCACATCTGAGAAGAGGAAGGCCCTCCAGTGCATCATCAACATTTTCCACAGGAACATGAGCTCACAGTTTCCAACACAGGAAGAAATCTGGAGAACTTGCAGTAGCCACACAGCCTTGAACATTGTCAGTTGTAAAAAGTGTTATATGAATAAAATTTAAATTGAACACTGGACCTCGACAACACCACAGACATACCGTATTTCCTCAACGATAGGCCGCAACTTATACATCAATTTTACAAACCTTACATCTGGTGCGGCTAGCATAAATGGGGCTGCCTATCTAAAAATATGAAAATACATTTGCTAAAGGTATAATTCAGTATTATTAGATGCTTTACTTCAGATTGGTCACTTCAGTAACACTGCGGCCAAGAACATGGGGCGGCTTATCTCCAGGGAGCGTGCCAAATTAGATGGTTTACTTCAGATTACGTCAATTTAGTACCGCCACAGCTAATAACATGGGGTGTATTATTTTTTTCTGGGGCTTAGAGAATAGGGCGGCCTATAATGTGGGGCACACTATACTACTTACGATCCATTTAATGGCACTAACAGTACAATCACTACCATAACTGCTGCAATTATAATTGCAAATTAAAAATAATGTATATAATAAATATTTCAAATATTCACTTAATGAATGTGTAAGGAGAAATTGATATTCCTTACACATCTCCAACCTTTCCAGGACCTGTGAATACCTTCTGTTAAACATCCGGAGGATCCGCCCCTTTCTCACCACCAAAGCTACTCAGTTCCTTGTCCAGTCTTCGATTATCTCAAAGCTGGACTACTGCAACTCTCTTTTAGCTTCCACTAAAAGTAAATACACTACTTCAATTCATCCAGAACTTGCTTTCAAAACCAAGAATGGAGCTGCGCTTTCTCACCCATCAGCTATGATCTAGCAACATGTCACTTTCCGTCATCTCTGAGCATCAACCACTGCTCGCCTTGAGCCTCCAATACTCAAAAGAAGAGGAAGATCTACATCAACACTCTTTTCAGTCCTGCCTCCCCAGTGGTGGAATGAACTTCCTCTAGTCATCAGAACTGTTGAGTCCCTCACTGTCACCTCTACAAGGAGTATCTCAGAAACTAACTAGCCTCATATTTAGTGCGCATTTATTGTTACTGTCTATTGTTTATTGTTTATATACTTTATTGTCTTTTGAATGTACAGGCTTGTCAGGGTTTGTTATGGTGTGTAACTTAGCAAGTAGTATCTTAGTAGAATGACAGCTGTTGATGGGTTTAGCCCTACAGATAGAAGAACAGACATGGACTACAAAGCACTGTGGTTCGTCACTCTGGATATGTTGTCTTCTTCTTCCACAGCAGATCTGTTTACTGCATTCACTAGTTTTTACCAATAGGTCAGAGAAATTGCTACAAAATATGGACAACATAACTTGTTACAATTACAATTTCTTGTGTTCTCGTGCACATGAGTTTTTGCGTATTTAGTCACAGGCATGAGCTCCTGAGAATAGAGCATTTATATGGGCTAATTCATGTTTATGATATCAGTGATGGCAATGCTATAATAATGCTATATAGTAAAACTGCGATAAAATACAAGTATTTACTGAGTATTGATGAATTTAATAATTTATATGTGTAGAATAGCTTCAATAGACTACTACTACTACTACTACTATTAATTATAATATATAATTATCTCTCTAAAGTGCAATATCTCTCTTCTGTGTAATATTCTCCATTGTGCAATGTTCTTTTGTGTTTTTCTCTGTGTAAAACAGGTGCAACTTATACACATATATAGGTTTATAAAGAATATTTCATACACAAATGTCTATTTATATTGTTTGTATTAGCTGTAATGTTTACTTTTTTTTGTATAGTTTTTTTTAAAATAGTATGTATTGCTTTGCCACTGCTGCTCTTACCTTTTGTACTGCCGTAGCAATGCAAATTTCCAACTTGTCGGACTAATAAAGGTTTATCTTACCTTATTTTATCGTAATAATAAATTTAAAAAATAAAAGTAAAAAATTATAAAATCTAAAATTCATTAATTCTTTAGACAAGCACTGTCATTAACCATCAGAAGACTAAAGGTGTCTTGATCACAATTAATTTGAATAGTATAATTCTCTTTATTAATTAAAATTAATTTTCACTCTATCAGGTCAGTTTTTGAGACTAATCTTCAATGACCTCTGCATAGATCATCAAATTTCACACATGCAAGGAATCATATCATTTGAAGAAGCTTTCAAATGTGTTTTGAACATAATACACTCGTATTTAAAAATGCTGCTTCGCATATCACAGATCGATGTTTAAAATAATTAATTTATTCATTAATGTTTGAAGGCTTCTCTCCCTTACACCTCTTTGACCGTCCCTTAGGATGTCCCTAATGCATCTAGGAACACTGGACATGATGAATGTACCTCAGGGATCCATAAGGCACAGCTGACGTGGACCCACTTGGTTCCACTGCGGGTGGGCTTCAGAGCTCCTCCCCTCTTGGGACACAACAGACATTTGGGCTGAACCCCCAGGGCACAGGTCCGACACAACCAGTTCCCCTGGGGCACTTTTAAGATGCCATAGCATGCCTTTGAGAAGAAAAAGACAGACATTTAACACTAAGAAAAGAAAATGGTGTTATTGACTGTTTTAGCTGAAGGGTTCCAGGACTTGAGATGCAAACTCATCAGAAAAAATTGACAAAGTTGCGAACCTCCTGGCTGTGGGGGAGTAATTGTGTTGTGGCCCAAAGGTTTACATTTGTATTGGGGAGGCATGGTCATGGAGTTTTTTGTTCGGCAATGTAGGTAGGGATGAGAGGTTAGGGATTGTCTAGTTAACCAATCACAGATGTCATTGTTCTATTTTCAATTTTTTTTTCAAATATTAACAGCTTTTCACTTTTTCTTAACAGATAAATGTCACAGTTTTCTCATGAAGTGAAGTTACATTGAATTCGCATCACTTCAAAAGACAACTATGTGGCATTTAGCTGTTAAAAATCGACCTCCCAGAGAATGACCTCTTTGATTTACACATTATTTTTCATTAAAAGTCACAGTTTTCACAGACAGTTACTACAAATGTTGAGACGATGGAATTTAAACAACATTTTATCATATATAGAATTATTAATGATTTCATGTCTGCATACCTGGTGCACACAGACGTTGCATTTGTCACAGAACACCATCTCATTGCCATCCTCGCCCTCAGGAGAACGGCAGACATCACAAACTACGTCCTCATCATATTCTATTCCCAACCCTTCCTCTGCATGAATGGCTTCCTGCATGTTCTCTTCACACTGTCTCTCCAACTCCACTAGGACTTGTTCCATAGTCAGCTCGTCCAATTCCGGCAGTGCTGGAAGAAAAGATGTCAAAGAACAAAGGAAATACAATTAATACAACGGATGTTCAACGTGATGGCGTAATTCGACTTCCTGGAATTTACTAAAAGGGCTATCCATATTTTCAAAACAAAAGCCATTACTGAAATCAAAATGTTATCATAAATGTAATCATTTAGCAGACAATCTGATCCAGAGCAACTGATCCGTTCTATCTGTAAAGCGAAACCCATCAGCTGCTGTCATCCTAAGAGGGCAGTGGTGGCCTAGTGGTTAAGACACTAGTGGTTGTGACCTGAAGGTTGCAGGCTCGAGTCCCGGCCCGGGCACTACAGAGGTACCCTTGAGCAAGGTACCGTCTTGCTACACTGCTCCCCGGGCGCTGTTGATAGCTGCCCGCTGCTCCATGTGTGCATTTGTGATGGGTTAAATAAAGAGGTTGCATTTTGTTGTGGTGCTTGAGTGTGTTCACAATGACAGATAGTCACTTTACTTCACAAAGATACCACCCTGTTTTTTGGTTTACAAAGTAAACAATAAAACAATAAATAAACAAAACAAAAGCAATAATAAATTATATAAAACAATCAAATACATAATAAAACAACTAGCTACACAGAAAGCCCCATATTATTGGGATGGGATGCCTACCTAGTTCTCGGAACTCTGCATTAACAAGGTCAAGCCAGGTCACATCCAGATCATCTAGATCATATTGGCCCATCAAGTGTGAGAGAATCCGGGAGTCTCCTAATCTAAAAACTGCCTGGTGTCTACTTTGGGTTGGCGAAAAGAACGGAATCCGACTGACCTCAGGAAGGATCCTACAAAAAAAAAACCTCAACACATTAATTCATTTTTTTTATTATTTAATAACTTAATGTGTTAATTTAAACAGACTTTTAATTTATTTCAGACAATACAGTGATAATTAAAAAGTGAAAAATTGATTGTGTTTACAATACACGTTATCATAAATAATCCTAAGAGCTACCAAGATGAGGTGTTGGAGGCTTTAACTCCATTGCTCTGCCCATTTTGCCGCTGTAGAGGGAGTTTAGCGCCACTAGTTTGCTCACCAGAAAATGCTGGTTGGTAAATTAAGATCTTAATTGTGGTGTTTGATCTTCGTTATCATGCAGTTGGACTATGGCATTTGAATCAGTGGCCTTGTAGACCATCTATTGATCAGTATCTGGTTGCCTTTAGTAGTGCAATTATTTGGCCCTACTTTATAATAAGTGTTCATAATAACTGTGAAATTACGCATCAACAATACTGACTTTCACTCCACTGGTATTTTTGAGTGTGATGGGCACTGATGGTTTAATTTATACCAAAAGTGTTGGATAGGGTTGAGGTCAGTGCTATGTGGTGCCCAGTCAAGTTCTTCCACACCAAACTTGGCAAACCATTTCACTGAGGGACTTTTTTAGCATTCAAGCATTATAGATTTATATTACCATTAAAGAATGGTAAAACATTATAATGACTTAAAGTGACATTTTTTATTAATGAAGAGATATGTTCCATTTTTAGAAAGGTTAGGATATATCAAGCAAATGTTATGTCTTTCTGTCCATCTTAAATTAGCTTAGGCCCAGAGAATTCCAGTGGCTTTCTTTTTGCTGGTTGCATTTACTGATGCAGCAGCACACAGGTTTTCCAACGTTCATGTCCATTTGGCTACGTTTAGCACAGTGTCATTAGTTTTTTTTTTTTTTCTTTAGATTCTCTATCTTTTCACAGTATTATATACTGTACATGGTAAAAGACTGAAATTCATCTGCAAATCTTGCATTGAAAAATGTCCTTTTTGAACTGAAAAACTTGACATTTGCTTTCAAAGACTGAGCTTTTGGTGGATGATTCTTTTATACCAAATCATGATACCCTTACGCCTTGTCAGTTCACTGGCTTATTGTGGAATGACAAAAACATTCATTTACCCTCTTCCTAGCTTTCATTTAGTGAGCTGCAGAAATCAAATTCAAGTTAAAGAAAATGTACAAATGACAGATTTTTTGTTTATACTGTATTCCATAACATGTCCTAAAATGTTAACCTGGGTTTACCCAGTCTTAGGCCCGCAGTCAGTTGGGATTGGCTCCAGCTTCCCTGTGACCCGGAAACGGAAGAAGCGGTTAAGAAAAAAGATGGATGGATGGATGGATGATGTTTATGAATACATTTATGGATATGCATATGAATGTCAATTCCATTCAGTTTTATTAATACAATTTTTACAGGGAATGTTGTCACAAAGCTGCTTTACAAAATTCGGGTCAGAGCCCCTAATGAGCAAGCCAAGGCGATGGAGGCAAGGAAAAAACTCAATGAGCTAGAGGAAGAAACTTTGGGAGGAACCAAGACTCAGTAGGGGAACCCATCCTCCTCTGGCCAACACTGGGTGGCAGTAAAATAAACAGTTACAGGATGAGAAACAGTCTCAGTTTACGAAGCCGGCATTAGTTCAGCCTGTATGTGCCATGGCTATGGTGTAACCGGAAATTACCCCACTAGACAGTAGATCAGAATGGAATTGTATCCAAACAAATTAGCAACATCTGCACTTGCATCGGCACAAAAATAAGTGCCTACTTTCCTAGTCATTGCATGCTTCTGTAGTCATTAGAATGGCCTTAGAACACCTCGACAATTGAAAAGAACTGTCAACTGAATGAAATGAACTGCAAACAATTTTTTAAATGACTAAAACCCATTTCACCCAAAAGGAAGAACCCAATGAGGTCAAGGGGAAACAAAATCTTTTAAAAGATGGTGTACTTCACCTTGAAACTGCTAACCCTCAATTAATCTATGGCCTCTTAATCGCTTCACTGACAACACCAGAAACTGATGACTCAAGAGTTGGGTTGCATTTTAAGATACATATGTCTATAATCAGGAACATAAGTATAATAATAACCTGAGGTTATGCCACAAGCAGACCAATTTACCTGTTCAGGAAATAAACAGAGCATGCTGCATGACAGGAAAAGTTTTCTTTTCTACAGCACTTACTTGCAATGTAAAAAGTAGCTAAAGCAAACATTCTTCTGTAACCAACACTGAAAACAGGAAACCACACAAGACGTCTGCAAAGCAAGCCATGCAGCAATGAATTCTCCAGTCTTCTGATATGCTTTAAAACATACTCTGGCAATACAAATATTATAGCCACAGAAATGGTTTTTCATCAACTGTAACTTGTCCTACAGGACGATGCCTCCTGAGAAGATTCAAAACTAAATATCTACAACAACATGAATACTGCTCATTGCATGTAAACTGCAATTGCAATCTGAAGCTGTCCAACCCAATAATCAGTAAAATGTTCAGGATGCTAGGGAACAGAGCATTCCTCATCAACAAGTTCATAGGCTATTGTTAAGGATTTTAAAATGTCAACAGCAATGACAACCTTTCCGTAGTTTCACATTTGAAGCAAATTAAAATGGGCATTTTTCATAAAAAGCAAGAATAACAAGAATGTGTGATTTGTTAACTCTTAAATTAAAATCACTGGTCAAGTTGAAAGTATTTGGTAAATACAAACAAAATACATTGACACTTAGCAACACTGCCAAAATGCAAAAATAAGAGAGAAACATTTATATAACAATCAAGTTATGCAATTTAAAACATTTCACAACAAGCAGGTGAGTGAAACATGATTGGGTATAAATGGAGCATTCACCAAAGCAAAAATGGGTCACGGCTTTGTGCCAATAAGGAAATTGTCAGTCAGTTTGAAACAAACATTTCTTTACACATTTCTTTACTCTATCATCATCTACGGAATTGTAGATTATGTAAATATTGTATTGTAAATTTTGTGAATAAGATTCGGGGGATACAAAGTAATCCCAGTCCCTGTAGGACAAGGTCGGAAACCTTTGACCCCTGTAACGTACACGCCCCCGTGTTGTCCATGTGTCTGTGTTTTGGTTGCCCTCGTTTTCGTCTAGCCACGCCCCTGTCAGCTGTCTCCGTTCGTTGTCCCAGGTGGTGGTCATTTATGTTCATTATTTAAACCCCTTGTTTGGTTCTGTCTGTGTCGGTCAACTGTTGTTTCTCCTGTGTTCCTGTCGTGTTGTGCTTAGTTGTATTCTGTGTTTATGCCTTGTTTGGTTTTCTAGTTTTCGTGTTTGTTTGTTTTCCTTAAAATAAATCGTTATTTAATTGTTTATCTCGCACATACTTCCTCAATAACCGCCGAATCGTGACAGATTGACCGACCAGAGAGAAGGAAGTAGCGAGTATGGACGATTTAGTAGCGAGATGGAATAATCAAGTGGAGGTGTGGAAAATGAGAGGGAAAGATCCAGAGAATCTGTTCAAAGACATTCGAAGGGCCGAGGTGAGCACGGGGGAACCCTAATTGGGAGAGCTGGGGAGAAGCGCTGGGGAAAGCGCATTACGGAGCCAGTGGTCGATGGAGTTCCTGAGGCGGCTCTGTCAGCGAGAGGAGAGCTCCAAAGGGTCCCCGGTCCCAAGGTGCTCGAGTTGTCCAGTGTGCTGTTTGGGGAAATGCAGCACCTGGCAACCGACGAGCAGTGCCCCCAGTCTCAGCCTACGGTTCAGAAGCGGCGGCCAGCTACCAGGGGAGTTTCAACCCAGACAGGGCTGCGTGTGGAGACCTCGACACAGACATCATTGGTCGTTACTAAGGAGGTCTCCGTACAGGCAGCGCAGCCAATCGTGTCAGAGGGATCTCCCCGAGCGCCGCCTCACGCCATGCCGGAGAACTCTGCCTCCTCACCGAGGATCGCTATTTCCGCACTCAGAAAACCCGCCTCCACGCAGTCCCACGTCGCCGACATGACTTATCTAGTCCCGGAGTCGACAAACCGAGCGCCGGAGTCGACGAACCAAGGATCTGTTCCGGGAGCAGGAGGACAGCCTGGTCCCACCCTCACGGCGTTGAATTCGCCGTGTCCCGCCCAAGAGACCCTGAACCCCAAGAAAGACGTGTCACCGTCGCCGCCCAGCTCCGCCCTGACTTTGACGTCAATGGATGCTAAGCACTACTGATTAATAAAAAGAAGTCAAGAGTAAAAGCACCCTGAACCCCTCGACTGTTACCACACTGCGGTGTGAAAGTGTGTTTTGAAATAGACTAAAATGTATTCCTTCCTATGTCTATGTAAGATTATTGATAACGAACTGCATTATAGGGATTATTTTAATTTGTTTTGGGTCTGTGTGTTCTTGCCATTTTATAACCCTTTTATTTTATGCATTTTACACGTTATTTTTTTTTATACCATCTGACACTTGAAATTGACACATTCTATGTCTAAATTTTAGCTTGTTTCAAGATTCAAGATGTTTATTCATCACATACAGTTATACTAGTACAACTCTTTCCCACACACACACTATAAAATGTAGCATGAGTTTCCTTAAGAGCAAGGCATTATAGGTTGTAAAGTGCTATAGTGCAAAAGCTGGTAGAAATTAGGGTAAAAGCAATAGAAAGAAAGAAGATTGGTGTTGGAGCAGTGAACGAGAACATTGTGTGAGAGAAACAAAATTTGTGTGAAACACATTGCACACGAAGGTCATTTGCAGAGTGGCTCAGTTTTCTTGCCGTAAAAGAAGAGCACAGTTCACGCAAAAAAAACTCTCATTCAATGCTCCAACACCAATCTTTCTGTGTCAATCCCCCCCCCCAATCTAATTTCAGTCTGACCTACCAAACAAAAACTGAAAGATTATTCCAAGTTGTGGGAGTTTGTTTGTTGAAGGCTCTTCTCTCTGCTGTAGTTTTCAGGATTCTGGGAACTAGTGAATAGCCAGCACCTTGTGATCTAACTGAGCTTGAAATTTGACTGGAAGCCAACGCAGTCTTGATAATATTGGGCTAATATGATCAGAGTTTCTAGTTCTAGAAAGGACTCCAGCTGCAGCATTCTGGACTAGTTGAAGCTTAATTTCTTATTGGAACATCCTGTTAGCACAGCATTACAATGGCACCACCCCTTTAGAGTGTCTTGGTGAGGAAACAGCACATTCACCAGAATTAATGTAAGCCACAAGTGTTTTGTTTCTTTAAACAAAGCAATTTCAGTACTATTACATGCCTAAATCAAGAATGGAATACCTCAAAACCATATTTGTAGATTAAAGTGTTGTCAGTTGTGAAAGAAGTGGTATTTCCAGGACTTTAGATAAAAGTCAGTTTTGAAAGAGGCTAATAAAGACCCAAAAGACCCTGGAAGCTTCAACTGAATATTCTCAGATGACAATTTGATGCTGTTTTTACAGCTACTTTAGACTCAGATAGGCAAGTCTAAAATAAGAAAAGACATTTGTAGATTATGTTTCTTCCATTTGTTTTTGTTTTGCCTCAGAGCCTGAACAGGGTCATAAAAGCAGGGCTGAAATTTTAGCTTAGACCATTTCAATTTAAGAGGGGTGACTGAGTCTACAAACACAATGCAGAATTAGCAGTTAGTCTTCTAGTCAGTTAGGCTCCTACAAGGGGACTCATCCATTTGCCATCTCTGAACTTGTGTGGCGTCTTTTCCTCTTTTGAGGAAGCATGGTGAACGATTGTCAAACCCTGGAATCAGTGAGGGAAACTGTGGGTGAAAGAATGGTTGTTCTGAGGAAAGTACAGAACAGCAAATCATATACCAGGCAGTCCTTGGCAATCACAGGTCCCACCTGGTGACACAATCTTAATAAGCAAGCTTCCTCTGAGAAGACCAGGAAAAATATAAACATTCAGGAAGCAACGGCATGCCGACAAACCCATTGGCGGCATTTTTCCTTCCGGCTTGTGGTTGTCCATCAAATCCGATGATGACGTCCACTTTTGCCCTTCATCAGTGAGTTCTTTGATGGCTGTATAGTCCTATCCTGGACCCACAAGTTCTGGTGCAGGTAGGACATATGAAAGTATTGGTAGTGGTGTTACTGGCAACCACTGACATGTTTCCCCTCCTTAGCCTCTTCTGTTGTCTCCTGGCTGTCTTTTCCTCCTCTAGTGCTTGGATCCCTGCTGAGCACAGCTGTCGCCAGATGTTGCGGTCAGCAGCAATGCGCTCCAGGTCCCCTGGTTTGATGTTGCACCTCTTGAGCGCTGTTTTTACCTGGTCTTTGTAGCGTTTCTTTTAGCCTCCAGCACAGCGCTGACCATGGTCTAATTGTCCATATAGCACTTTAAGAGGAAAACGACTATTGGGCATCCTAATAACATGCCCTAGCCATCGCAGTTGATGTTGCGTGATGGTTGCCTCGATACTCATACAGCCGGTCTTGCTGAGTATCTCTGTATCAGGGTAATCGGTCCCGCCAGGTAATCCCCATGATACGCTGGAGACAGTGCTTGTGGAAGTGTTCCATGGCCTTGTGCCATGTGCCGACTGTACATGACCCATGCTTCGCAACTGTAGAGGAGGGTGGTGATGCACACAGCTTGGTAGACACAGACTTTGGTACGGAGATGTAAATTCTTATTCTGAAAGACCCGACGGCAAAGGCCGTCCCAAAGGCAGCTGATGCTTGATGGATTCAGTGCTGGACCTCGTTGTCAATGCTGTTATTGTCAGAGAGAATACTCCCCAGGTATCTGAATGATGGAACTACTTTTAATGTTTTGCCAGAAAGAGTACAGACAGGTGGTGTGGGCGGGATGTTGCTACTCCATTGACAGACTACCTCTGTTTTGGCGATGTTGATGGCCAGCCCAATCCTGCTGTATGCCTTCACTGCTGCATCAAGGACAGTCTGGAGATCTTGTGGAGAGTGGGACACAATAGCACAGTCATTTGCATACTGTAGCACAAGGACCTTCACCCTGTTGAGCTTGGTGGTTGCCTGCAGCCTCCTAATATTAAAGAGGTTTCCATCCAGCCTGTAAGCTACTGTTACCCCACTGTTGTTCTCAATCTCCTTTTGGAGAAGCAGGCTGACGCATATGAGAAAGATGTTAAACAGTACAGGTGCTAGTACACACCCCTGCTGCACCCCTGTTCGCACAGGGAAAGGAGAAAACTCTTGTCCTCCTACTGTCACCCTAGAGGCCATTCCTTCATGAAATTGATGCAGCATGCTGACAAATTTGTTGGGGCATCCAATCCGGAGGAGGATGTCCCAGAGAAGATCTCTCTGCACAGTATCGAAGGCTTTGGAGAGGTCGACAAAGGCCATGAACATATTTCTATGTTGCTCCTATGAAGCTGCCGGGCTGTAAAGACCATGTCGACTGTGCTCCTGTTCTTTCTAAACTCACACTGTGACTCGGGTAGCATTGTCTCTGTAATGTTGTTAATCAACCTCTGGAGCATCACCTTAGCCAAAACCTTGCCAGCCACTGCAAGGAGTGATATACCTCTGTAGTTTCCACAGGTGGCCTTGTCACCCTTGTTCTTATAGATGGTAACAATACTGGCATCTCTCCACTGCTGTGGAATGATCTCATCTGCCCAGGCCTTGAAGATGTATTGGTGAAGTGTTTGTGTAAAGAGGTTACCCCCCTGCTTTAGCAGTTCTGCAGGGATTAAGTCAGTGTCGGGGGACTTGTTGTTCTTCATGGAGTGAACAGCTGATAGCACCTCCCAGAATGTTGGGGTCTCGTTAAGGCTGTAGATTTGCGGAATCTTAGGCAGTATCCTTAGAATGGTGTGTTTCACATCAGCATCCTGGTTTAGTAGGTTGCTAAAGTGTTCAGCCCACCTTTCAAGTATTTTATTTTGATCTTTCAGGATTTTCTGACCATCTGATGTTTTCAGGGGAGTGATACTGTGGGATGTTGGTCCATAGATGTGTAAGTCATTTCTATCTGCAAAAGACTGGATTTCCTGTGCCTTTGCCGTCCACCACTGATTTTGTATGGTCCGCAGGGTCCTCTGCACATCCTGTCGAGTTTTCTGCCATAAGCATCTGGCCGTTTTGGATGAAGGGATTTTTAGAGCTATCTGGTGTGCTTTGTGCATGTTGTTCAGAAGATTGTGTATGATTTTAGAGTTGCTGTCAAACCAATCTTGATGTTTTTTGCTCTTGAAGGCAATTGTTTGTGCTGCTGCTTCATGGAGGGCTGTGCTGATGGCTATCCACTGTTCATCTAGAGGGTGGTCACCACTTAGGAAGAGCTCTAGTTGTTTTCCAGCTAGGGAGGAGCGAAACTCATCTCTTGCCTTAGTGTTTTCCAGACGAACACAATTGAGCCGCCTCCCATTGAGCCCACATTTCCGCAGAGGGGGGCTCAATTTCAGGTGGACTTTTGCCACGATCATACGATGGTCTGTCCAGCACTCTGCACCTCTCATGGCACGTGTTATGAGCACATCCCTGGTGTCACAACTTCTCACTATCACATAATCTATCAGATGCCAGTGTTTGGTGTGTGGGTGCATCCATGATGTTTTATACTTAGCCTTCTGTTGGAAGATGGTATTGGTATGTTCAGATTGTGCTCTGAGCAGAGGGCCAGTAATCTTATGCCATTTGAGTTGGCCTGACCAATCCCATGTTTGCCAAGCACTCCTTTCCATATCGCACTGTTCTGGCCCACTCGGGCGTTAAAGTCACCAAGCAGAATGATCTTGTCATTCCTGGGAATTCTGCGAAGTGCCTCATCTAGTGACTGATAGAAGAAGTCTTTTATCTCACTGTTGGAGGGCATGGTAGGAGCATATATGCTAAGAAGTGTGGCAAATCTCTTATCCATCAGGGGGATGCGAAGGGTCATAAGTCTTTCACTGATGCCCACAAGTGTTTCAGTCAGTCTTGGCAGAAGTGTGTTCTTAATAGCCAGTCCCACACCATGCAGATGTTGTCCACCATTGGGGTAGTCTTTCCAGAAAAAGGTGTAGCCCGTCCCCTCCTCTGTTAATGATCCTTCATCCAGTAGCCTGGTTTCACTCAAAGCC
>JBBPDA010148768.1:0-20026 GCA_037974385.1 Arnoldichthys spilopterus
GTTAAATGCAGAGGTTGCATTTCGTTGTGGTGCTTGAGTGTGTTCACAATGACAAATAGTCACTTTCACTTCACATTCGATTGGATTTGAAAAATATATATAACTTATAATTGTATAAAACATATTTATTTGCATACAATTATGTATTTCTAATAGCTTATAAATAAAATAAAAGTCTTTTAGCACAATATTCCGGTGTGACATAAACATTCTGGTCTTAAAATGTGCAAATAAATGCATCATCAAATATCAGTTTGAAATATCAGTCAATAAACTGTATGATGGCAAACTTTTTTAGCAAATATCAGCTCATAGTGATAAGATTCTGACATCATTATGCATCTCTCGTTTTGGCTTCTAGATACTGTAGTGAAAAACAATAAAATATTTAAAAAATGGCACTAAAATGGTTAGAGATGCACTGGTGTGGGATTTGTAGGCCGATGCTGATGTTTTTTTATGTACATATCTGCCCGTACTGATATGATTCTGATGTCATTGTGCATCACTAGTTAAAATAGTACTAGTAGTAAAATAGTACATTATGACAACTGGCTCTGAAGTAAAGTGAACTATGTGTCATTAGCCACTGATCTATTCAATAATCATTAGTCATAATCAGTCATAATATTTTGTCTTTTCAATGTAACTTTGCAAGTGTTCATGACAACCTGACCTCAAATCTAGCAAAACAAAGGAGAATGACTTTACACTTTACACTGACACTTTAGCCTTTCTGACTCTTTATGTAGGGTTATGCCAGTTGTCATGTATATATATATATATATACTATATATATATAATATATATAGTTTATAAAGGTGCCCACTAGTATTAAGAATGCAGCTCCTAACAGTCACCATGAATCTGAAATCATAATGGATTTTTCTGTAACATGACATTTCTGAGTGAAACACTTCACCAGGGTGGTTTTCTGACCAAGCTATGTGTTTTTACTAGATGACGTGGGCATGGTGGTGGGCTGAATGATGATTATGAGTTCATTAAGACAGTAAGTGAGTATTTTTCATTGAGAGCACAGGATAGAACACAGTGCACCACAACGAAATGTGACCCTTGCATTTAACTTGTCCGAGTAGAAACTCATATAAAGCTCATATAAGCAGCGCCCGGTGAGCAGTGCATGGGGATGGTACTTTCCTCACAGGTACCTCAGTGGTACTTAAATTTGGGATTTGAACCGGCAAACTTCAGGTCACAGGGGCAACTCCCTAACCATTACACCACTGCCCCAAGATTGGTTTCTAATTATATTTATTGCTTAGTACTGTGACATATTCATGATCCGGACCAGCCTGACCCGCACTGATACCCTCTTAGTGGTTCGAAGTTTTGCGGCTTTAAACCAACTCGGTCCTGCTGAGGAGTCCATATGAACACCCCTTTCTGCCAAAGACCTGATCTAAAGTCTACAAAAGGAACTGCTGCCCATTTATACTAAGAACTATTATTTATATTTATATTTATTTTGTTATTTTTCTTTCTTTTCTTTTGCTTGTTTTTGCTATCCAGTGTCAACCAGAGGAGGATGGGTTCCCCCTTTGGAGCATTGGTTCCTCCCAAGGTTTCTTCCTACTGCTAGGGAGTTTTTCCTTGCCTCTGTCGCCCTTGGCTTGCTCTTTAAAGCTGCTTTGTGACAGTTGTAAAAACTGCTATAGACATAAACTTGACTTGACTTGACTTTACATATTTTGTGCCTGCAACATTACCTACACATAAAATATGGCATCTCTCTATATAAAGATATACTTCTATACTACCTATGTCTCTTATGGAAGCGCATGATCTTTTTAAGGAGGCACTCCTGGTTGGGAATGTACTTCTTGTTCTCCAAGTGCTGCATATCCAGTTCCTCTACGTAATCCCCAATCTCAGCTATGAGAGAAGAAACATACATACGTTACATAGGTTCAACCATATGTTTTAAAGAAGAGATGAAATACTGCTTTTGGCATTCCACAGCTGGTAAATGTCTTGACTTGATTTGCCCTTTAGAGGTTTACATGAATTATAAAATCACCCTCACACAAACACCTACCCACTTAAAATTAATTCACTGACATCACACAAGCCATGACACACTAATACACCTGACAACCTGACATCAGATTCAACCTTTGCTTATCCCTTATAATAAAACAGGCTCTTTTGGTAAATTATAGGTAATTGTAAATGACCTTATAATTGTTTTATAATAATTTTATAGTAACTTCCCTTAAATGGATGAGGCTAAAATGCTGCAGACTGTATAGACTGGACATAAATGTGTTGCTTTTGTTGGAACATCACACTGTTGTTACATATCAGTAGTCATATATGCATTGAATGGACTGACGAGTGGGTCAAAGTTGATTTTTAAAAAGGTGAAAGTCATTTTTCCATGATATGGAATCCTTTATATACTTCTACTCTATTTGGCATGAGAGAGAGGCAGGTTTCTGTCCAAAAACAGCATTTGTGAAAGCAAGAACACATTCATTACTGGAACTGTACCGTGTTGTGGAAATAGGACGATTAGAGAAAGGGAACCTTTAGTCAGTGGTCTTATGTTCCACACTTTGATATGTTAAGACTCTCAGCTTGGCTGAAGGCTTTACTACACAACTCTTTCCACAATGCACTGCCATTGACACATACCCTGGAGCAGATGGGAGACCAGCAGGGCGGCGCTGTTGTCGTTACATGTCAGACTGCCATTGGACAGATCCTGTTTGATCTGGAGTGCAAACAGATACCTGCAGGAGAGAATGATTCAGCATTTATGATAACAATATATTGTGATTTATGATGACAGCTTTGTTCACATGTCTACAGGATGTCTTCATTTCACTGTGAAGTCTTATGGCTTAGCTGTGAAATTCAAAGCCCTGAGTGTACACCAATCAGCCATTACATTAACACCACTGACAGGCGAAGTGAACACAGAACTGAACACTGAGCATCTAGTTATTTCTTTACAATGACACCTGTTGGGGGTGGGATATATTAGGCATCAAGTAAACAGCCAGTTCTTAAAGTCGATGTGCTGGAAGCAGGAAAAATTGTAAGGATCTGAGCCGCTTTGACAAGAGCCTTATTGTAATGGCTAGACCACTGAGTCAGAGCATCTTAAAAACAGCAGGGCTTGTGGAGTGTTCCAGGTGTGCAGTAGTTAGTAACTACCAAAAGTGACCCAAGAAAGGACAACTGTTAAATCAGTGACAGTGTCGTGGGCACCCAAAGTTCACTGATGCATGTGAGGAGTGAAGGCTAGATCATCTGGTTTGATCCCTCAGAAGAGCTATGGTTTAAAAAGTGAATGCTGACTGATGGAAAGGGGTCAGAATGCACAGTGCACTACAGTCACAGCTGTCTCAGCAGCATGAGGGGGACCCTACCCAATATTAGGCAGGTGGTGTTAATGTTTTGGCTGACTGGTGTGAATCCCATGCAATATCAAAAAATACATATATAAAAAAGAATATGCAAAAAGCTGGTGCTTTTAACACTGAACTCCGCTGCTTATGCAGATTGCAATTTCTAGTTTTATTAGTCAGTACAGCGCCTTCCTAAATTAGCATAGGGAGCTGATTTTGCACACTGAAAAATAAAGCCTTCGAGTTTGACTTTACACATGTTATAATTGTTGGCCATCTGTCAATGTTCACTGGGACTTTGGTAAAATGTAAGGATCACTGTCAAGTTCCTCTGCTTTTAATTTAAACAGATCATTGTTTTAATCACAGTTTCACAGTTTTCTCATGTGTACTAAAAGCAGTTTCTCCAAATTGCAGCAATTCATGCAGCAATGCTTCTCTTCTTTTTTCTTTTTTTTTGTCTGTAAGAAGCTCTGCTTTTCTTGTTTTCAGAGTTGTTTCACCACAGTAACAGTACACATGTGTAATGTAGACCAAAGACAACTTTACAGGAGATAAACCCCATACCAACTGTTTGGGGTTGCTTTCATGATAATGATCCTTAGCACACTAGCAAATCCAGCAAGGAATGGATCAAGAAAGGAGGGCTTTTATCCCCTTTGAAATGTTGCATGATTTGAAAAGGGTAGCACCTTAAAAAAAACCCTCAAATATCTGAAACTGAACTGAAGGAATTTTGCATGGAAGAGTGGCCAATAAGTTAAGCAAGCCAGTGTTCAGACTGGAGGACATTTATACAAAATGCCCTTTGCCTAATTCCTCCATAGAATAATTTTTATCTAAGTTTAAAAAAATTGAAATTGTTACTTTTCCTGGCTTTGTTCAAGTATATCACCTTTATCTGTTCAGCACAGTATTAAAAAGGGGGAAAGTTTGCTTGATCAAATATGTTGAATAAATGCTGTATTTACTCTGTGTCCACTCACAAAAATAAGCCTGACAAAGAGGAAATACAGAGAACAGGTTTACCTGGTTAGTTCTTTCTGAAGCTGACCAGGGTCTGGAGGATAGAACTTCACTATGAAGTGGAATGTGAGATCCCTCGTGTCTATGTTAGAAGATGAAAAAGGTCAATAGAAATAGTCTTCAAATACCACAGTAATACCATCTTGAATACCAAGTTATTACTGACACAAGTTATTCCAACTGAAAATGGTTTAACTTACATTTTATTTGCTTTGTAAGTGGCTTCAGCAGATCCAACCATACCTGATATAAAGACAAATCACAGGCCACTTGAGTTATGCTTAGTAAGCCACAGTAATATGCAAAACTGCTACATAAATTCAGTATTAAATGTTAAGTTTAAAAATCTAAATACTGCTATAAAACAATAAAACAAATATCACAAACATATATAATTTTTAATAATAATCTACTCAACAAAGTGATTAATTGTCTTGTGAGCAGTGATGACGTCAACCAAATGTTTTCTCCAACTATGAATCCTTAGCCTGCTCTTCCTTACAGACCTGATTCTCAGTGATGGTGGGTTATCTTGCATGAATGCTTCATGCTTCAGGTCCTGCTACAACATTTCTACTGGATTTTATGAAAATTAATGGTGCTTTTAGAGTAATAATCTTGCTACAAGACCCATCTGGATGACCATTTACGGGTGAATGAATGTCCTGACAGTGTCCTGTAGATTGTCTTGACTGATAGTGAATTGAGAGCGAGATGGTGTAGTGGCAGCAAAACAGTTCTAAACAGTGACACTGCTATCACCATGTTTCACAGTTGGCATAAGGTTCTTTATTTTCTGGTTAAAGTTAAAATTCTGAGAATTCTAAAAGATTTACAGACTTTTGAGTGTGTGTTAATCAACTAACTGGACTTATACTAACTGTCTAGCCAACTTACATAACTGCCGCAGTGGTGACGAAACTCAAGCCCAAAATATTCCTTTTCTAAAAGCTTAAGGTGTCCACACACTTTGTTGAAGAAGTCGTTCCCAAGTACATTTTGCTACAAAAAAAGAACATTTTTAATGTTAGCATTGTATCTCTAACAAAGTGAATGGAGAATAAATTGTCATCTATTATATATATATATATACATATACACAGCAAAATTCAGCTATTTTGTTCTAAAGTAGAGCTTCCCAAAGTTTGTCCAAAAGGATTTTTGATTTGGCCTGCGATAACACTACACCCCACCTTCCATCCTACTTTTTAGCAGCATAATAGTAGTAGTAGTAGTAGTAGTAGGTTTATTGTCATTTTCACAGTATACACAGTACACAGTAAAAACGAAACAACAGAGGAAACAATTAAAAACATTGAAACACATCTTCCTCCTTTACTTGTGTGTATGTTGTTTTGTCTTTTTGGCCCTTGGCCCACCACCACTATCGCACTTTGGTCCCTCAGAACAGCATTTAGTCATCAATGCTGTAGGGACCTGGTGCAACAAAGAAGACAGTATATTCTTTTTATCCACAGTTGAGAAAAACAGTGATGACAAACCAATGAGCCGTGAACTAACCCCACTATAGAACATATTCAGTGTTTCCTTTTTGCACCTCAAATTCTGAAATAAAATCTGATTAGAGAAGTGGACAGTATGAAGGACATGAAGGGTGGCGGGAAATCACAGAGACAGAATGGGGCCTTTACGTTAGAGCCCCTGAAGGCAGCGAAAGCTCAGCCGCGCTGGAGAACTGCCCCCCTTTTAACAGCTTTAATGCTAAACTCCTTTGCCCTGTCCTTTTATTGGTCACTTGGCAAAAAGCCCCCTCCTTCCTGCACTTTGTTACCTTATTGTTCAGTGCCCTACTCGAAATGCACTTAATGCCCCTCAGTGTGTGTGCCCCTCAGTGCAGTGAAGAGGAGGGAATAATGGAGTCATACAGCAAACACATGCTTTACTGGAGGGCTCAGACTCTCTGACACACTATCTGCAAAATAGCACGAATTGGGAGGCAACACTGCCTCAAAAAGACACAGAGGCAGAAGCAGCTGGAGGAGCCTCTGACTGACATGAAATCAGTTCACGTGGCAGTGCGTTTCCTCTCACCTCCATTTCAAACATTTGCTCGCTGTCATCCAGGAACAGCACCCGAAGGTGAAGTGCGTTTTCTCTGTTGGGTTTGGGTTTACGTGAGGGCTCGAGCTGTTTCTTCCTGCAGCTCATCCTCACGTCCACACGGAGAGGCGCCCTGGGCCAACAACACACAGAACACACTTCAGTAACTGTACTTTCTCACTCTTAGGAACTGTTTTGAGTGGTGTGTGCTTTAGTGGAGTACTGCTCAAACTGAATACTTACTCAATAACATTTCCATGAGAAAAACATTCTCTGCACTGACATTTACATTTACCCTGTTTATCTCAGAGGCCCAGAGATCTTTCCCCTAATCGCATGCCAATCTGTCTCAAGCATATTGATTCGTTTTGTTGTTGGTGTAAACATTCAGTGATATCAGTGTAAAGTAATACAGCTCGTGTTTGTCATCTGTGTATGAGGATGAGTACTGTCAATCAGTCACTGCATCACGCACCACCATAAAAAATATACACAACTTTTTTTTCACTTTTATTTGTTTCTGCATATCTACATTTTATTTCTAGCTTTCCCTCAAGTACATGAACGGCTTTTAGTTTGAGTAATATTTTGACGAGTTTGAGTTACATTTTGAAAGTGTTTGTTTTATTTAAGTATAATTTCTCTGTAATTATATATTATGTCATTATAATTATAATTTTGCGTCTTTGTGTGTATGTGTGTGTGTGTACATGTAATCAACTCTTTGTGAGGAACAAATGTCCTCATAATGGCAGGAATGCAGGAAAATCTGAAGTGGGTGATATTTTGCGAGTCCTTACAAGGAGCCATGATGTTTCTGCACATATTCAACTATTTTAGAAAAAAAACTAAAAGGGGGAAAAGATTGTCTATTGTTTGCAGACGTTAAGGTTATGGTTAGGTTTAGGTGTTGGTGTAATAATATTAAAATACGCTATTGTAGAAATCAGTGGAATGTACTCACAAAAGTAGGAATACCAGTCTGCGTGTGTGTGTCATCTTAGCATCTTAGATGATCATGTGGTTTTCAATTTGTCACTTTTCATTATTAGTTTGTTCTTGTTTATTTGCTTGTTTTTTTATACACCAATAGCACATTTCTCACACGCTACTGTAAATGTAATTCTGTGCTGGAGAACACAGTGCTCCCTGACTGTTTTACACTGTACTTTACATGAGTGGCAGCTTTAGCCCCATCACTGACCGAGATTCATGTAAACTGTGTGATCGAAACTTGTGGTCCTTGGAAAATATGAATCCAAAATGATTCAGACATATATTTATTTAGGACCCCACGCTCCCACACACACACACACACACACACACACACACGGCGTTAGCTTTCCTTCTTTAGCCTACACAGTGTAGCGCACAGGAACGCGCACAGGAACGCGCACAGCCCGCGCGCAACTCGGAGTGGATCTGACTGAGCTTCACTCACACACCAGTCTGAAACAATGTGCATAAATCTCGTTTACAGATGATAATCAGCATCTGGACGTCGGCGAGGATGTGTAATATCTCCGTTAAACTAAATGTGTGTACATTTTCTCTTACTGAGCGGAGAACCTGCTCAGCCTCCGCTGCGTTCAGCCGCTCCTAATGTACAGTACAGGCAGCAGCGAGAGTCCCTCACTCCACAGCGGAGATAAACACGAGAGATTAAACACAGAGGAGAGCGGTGTAACACAACAAGGTTAACGTGAAGAAATAAAGACATTGTTTACACTCTACTCACTTTTTTCCGATGTCATGATGATCCCAAAACAGACCAGCGGACACCAGCGGTCCCAAAGAGGAACAGTCAAGTGCGTGACGTTCAGAAAGAGAGAGAGGGGGAGAGAGAGAGAGGGGGAGAGAGAGAGAGAGAGAGAGAGAGAGTGTGAGAAAGAAAGAGAGAGGGAGAGAGAGAGAGAAAGAGTGAGAGAGAGAAAGTGAGAGGGAGAGAGAGGGAGAGAGAGAGAGAAAGTGAGAGGGAGAGAGAGGGAGAGAGAGATAGTATGTGTGTGTGTGTGTGTGTGTGTGAGAGAGAGAGAGAGAGAGAGAGAGAGAGAGAAAGTGAGAGGGAGAGAGAGGGAGAGAGAGATAGTATGTGTGTGTGTGTGTGTGTGTGAGAGAGAGAGAGAGAGAGAGAGAGTGTGAGAGAGAGAGAGAGAGAGAGAGAGAAAGAAAGAGAGAGAGAGAGAGAGAGAGAGAGACAGAGAGAGACAGAGAGAGAGAAAGAGAGAGAAAGAGAGTTCTGCTAACTAACAAAAAAAATATCTTCTGAATTTGTGACAAAAACTATTACAATAATGTTGGAAAGTAAAGAGATTAAAATAAAGTAAACATACGTATTTGTCTGAGTTTGCCATCGTAATGTGTATTGGATATACAGTAAAATCGCAAACCAGAAGCTCGAGAAGAAAGGAAAAATGGATGTTGAGAAGAAACGTTCTGACTGGCACTGGTGTTCTGACCTGCAATTCCTGATTCAGCCACTAGAGGCCACTCGATACAAACACATTCAACCAGTGAGGGATCGTTGAAAGCCAATAGGACTTTGTCAACTTCGCCATTAAAAGGAAAATCAGTGTTTTAATTATTTTTCAGAACATAATGGATGCAAGTTGTATAATTGAATAAAAAGATCAACCATTCAGAAATTCAGCATCGATAAATAAATAGATTACATAAATTTATTTTAATAAACAGACTCGTCTCAGCCATTTTGTACAACAGAGCCCGGATGTTCGACCCACTAACACATTTACCAATGAGTGACGTCACAGGGGGCGGGGCCTGTAGCTCAAATCAAAAACACAACATCTCGCTGCGGGTCGGAGACTTGTTTCTTCCTGAAAACTTCTTCTAAGTGTTCGCTGTTAGATATGGACGAATGAATTGCGCCCATAAATGCAGCAGGCTCCTGTGAAAGTGACCGAATTTCCCTCTCGAAAGGTAAGATTTGTGTAAGTTTGCGTATTTTTTGCATGGAAGTTGGTGCAAACAAGAAAAGAAGACCCACCCATGTTATCAGACCCATCTGCAGCTGCAGAGCCAGTGTCCTAAATGACCGTACAGTGGAGCCCTGTGAGCGGTTTTTGCGCGCTATTTTTCAGCTAGTGGAATGTGTGCAAAGAGACTAACTCGATACACAGTTTCTCCTCAGCTGCACCGTAGTAACCGCAGAGAAATGGTGTCAAGCCACCACCGGACGAGGCTCGAACTGGCTCCTTATTCGCCAGTTTTTTTATTTGAATTTTCCATTCCAACTTAAATGCTGCACAGGCGCCAAAATGTAACTGCTGCACCGTTTAAGGTGGAACGGAATATTTAATCGAGAAACCGACCTCCGCATCGTCGCCAGTAAACACGCGAATACATTAAATTAGCAGAGGGTTAAAGAATAATGATTAACGTTACATTTCCCCCACTGCTGTAGGCAACTGATGGGGGTTTTCTTGTTTGTCCAACAGCAAAATATTTCCTGTTAGAAATGCTGAAGCCCTGCAGCCTGGTTCAGGAGCGCTTTACGCAAAATACGTGCGGTGCGGTTTGGAGCTCATGTCTGCTGAGGTTGCAACAATACGATACAATACCATCCAAAACAATACTGATCGATATATCGGGTCTCAGTGGACTGTGATTCTCTTCTATATCGTTAAACTGCACTGTTGTTTTGTTTCTAGAGCCCCTATAAATAAAATGCTCTTCTGAATATGAACCTTTAATGGCATAAAAGCTGCTGATGCTTGGTTTCTGTTGTAGCCACAGCTGACCAGTCCCTAATGATCTGAGAGCCCTGCTGGATTTGTATTCAAGTAGATCACTGGTGAATTTTGATCCTAACCAAATGACCATTCAGCCATAAAACGACCATAAGGTGGTGATGAGCATGTTCACAAAAAGTGAAGTAATTAGGCCTACAATCAATGCCTTTGCATTTAGCATAAAGTAGTGAGAGTTGTTTCCGTCTCACATCAAAGCCTGAAGTTCACATCTCTTGTCTATATCAGGTGTTCATGCCAGCAGAAGGTCCTGGAAGCCATGAAGTTCCATGGATCACAGGAGAACCAGCAGCTGGAGAGGCTGTTGGAGGACAACCTGGCAAGAGAGATTCGCCTTTGGAAAGCACCGGTTCTCAAGGGAGGATACATCCAGGTAAGTCATAATTCATATCTTCTAACTAAATATGGTTTCTTTGCATTTCATTGCTAGATTGTGTTCTGTTACAGGGCTCTGATATTGCTCCAGCCGTGTACCAGGAGATGGTCTTATGGCTGCGTGAAATGAGCGAGTCGTTCAGATTTTGTTCAGAGACTTTTGCCCTAGGAGTTTGTGTCCTTAACAGACTGTTGGCGACTGTGAAGGTGAGTCGTGGCTACATTTCTTTATTTTTTGATGTGCAGTAGTTTGCTAAAGGCTTTAAATTAAGCTAATCTCAATTGTAGGCCCAGTCAAAATACCTCAAGTGCATGGCCATCACCTCACTGATACTTGCTGCAAAAATCAATGAGGAGAATGAGGTGAATTTCTTGTTTTCACTGTATCAATTTTTCAGAACACCACACAGAGACCTTTCTCTTAAAGAGATTTATTGTTCATTTATTCAGGTGATTGCGTCAGTCAAGGACCTGTTGGCCCAGAGCGGATGCAGCTTTTCAACAGCAGAGATTCTTCGCATGGAAATGATCATCCTTGATAAGCTGCATTGGGACCTTTACACAGCAACACCAGTCGATTTTGTTCACATCGTAAGTAACAGCTGACATATTTCCCCATTTGTTTTTCTTCAGTTCAGACTAAACACAATGGTACGAAAAGCACAAGAGAACATCTAACCTCTCCTTTAGACGTGGCTATTGCAAACATTACCAAAATGGAGTCTTGGTCCCTCAAATTGTGCATTGGTTGGGTCTGGTTGGCCCTGAGCCAGTAGACTTTGATGGCCGCAGGTGCTTTTTGTGTTTGGTAATACACTTGGCGCAAAGCTAGTACAGGGACAGTGGGAGATAAATGCGATGTACATTTAGCCAAGGCACTGATCTGGCTTATAACGAGTCAGCAAAGCAGATAAGATGACCCAGCTTAAGAGGAATGCATGTCAAAAAGGTACCTTGTCTTTGCGCTTTCATATAAATATAGTTTCATAAACAGGAATAATGCCCCAAAGGGTGAAAAGTTAAAGCTTCTTTTCTTAGTTTATGTGCCACTTGTGTAAAATATCATGCAGTTTGAATGCAGGTATTGGCTGTTTTTAGCGCTGATTTGGCTCAGGCCATGCCCTCATCAATACTGTGTCTGGTGAAGCAAAATTTGCAATAGAGCCAATGTCTGTTTGGTGTTTTTGTTGTTGCGATTAATGTAGGAAATGCTTTGCTGCTTTGGCACACTTTAGAAAGCCAGTCACTTTCCGTAAATTTGCTCGTCAGAATACAAAGAGCTTGGCAAAACACTCTGTTAAAAGTAGGTTTTTTTGTGTTTAAAAGAAAACCTTATGAAATAAAACCTTTATTTCGGCTGTGAAGAAAACAAATAAATATGATCTGTATATAGACATGTTGTCTCTTGTCTGTTATACTTGAAATAATTAAATATTTGTTAAATAATTGCTTATGAAATGAAAAAATATCTACTCGCTTAGAAAAATAAATTTCCTTAAATCTTTTCAAATAAATATCCAACATTTACTATCTTGTCAGTACATTCCCCTAAAAAGAAAAAAACAAAATCGGTGTGAAATATCTTGCCCTCAGAGATATGATCGAACGACTCTCTCATTCTTATGTTGGAAATATGGTCAAAGTAAATCTTACAGGACTACAATATTATCCACATGTAAGTTGTAAGTCACTCTAGTATCTGTAAACACGGCACACATCATTCCTGTTCAACATGGCTTTTTTTTCTCAAGAAGATTAACATACAAAACGTGCATGTTAAAATAGCTCACGTACGACAGAAAGAAAAATGGTTTATAGCTCTACCTATCAAATGGGACCACGGACTTGAACCATGAACCTTTTAGTCAAACTGAGTCACAAGTCTTGTTTTGTTTTGGCAGGGAGACTAATGAACACGAAACATCTTAAAAACAGGGTTTCACGCCCCAATCACAAAGGGGGGGGTTATCACGGAAACAGCAGAACAAGAGAATTCAAAGGAAAAACCTTTCATCTTTTCTTTTGAATTATTATTATACGTTTGTGACGAGTTGACAGTGGCTATGGTTCGGTCTCTGTCCCGTTTGCGCTTCTAAAGTTTGATGTTCTTGCAGTTTCACCGCCTGTTGATGTCCACACGTCCCCACTTGACGCTGGCCGCCGCTCAGAAGAGGCCTTGCCTCCAGGCATCATTGTGGACCAGGCAGGTGCAGCACTGTATGGCCTGCCACCAGCTCTGGCAGTTCAAGGGCTCCACATTGGCTTTGGCCATCATCACTTTGGAGCTGGAGATGCTTATGCCTGACTGGTTCTCGTTCTTTTCCGACCTGCTGAAGAAAGCACAGGTATGCAAGGTCTGTGAAACTGAACGTCAGAACACAGTCACACCATTAACCCTGTTCATCCTGATCACACTTCTTCATTAAAGTGTTCGTTCAGCAAAAAAAATGTATTCTCTTTTCCTAAAATATAGGGGTGTAGCCAACCTAGAAATGTGTCTTTAGTTTTGCTCTGGAGCTATGAGACGATCTAATCTGAGCATTCCAGTGCAGTGTCCGTGTGTTCTGGGGGCATTTTCATTCGTACTTTGAGCTATCCACTTGTGACTGGATAACCCATGGTGCAAGTTAATACCAAGTGTGAACAGGGCCCCAGCTGCAGTGTTTATTGTGGGTGTACAGTGTGGGTTCGTCTCATAGCTCTACTGCAAAACGTAAAGAAATCATTTGGAAGAGTGTTGGAAGAGTTACTGTCCTGAGCCTCCTTAATGAAGAGCTGGTTGTGATTTGAGCAGGCTGAGAGAAGCTGTGGGATTGTACTTAAAGAAATGGTAACTATTGACCTGGTGTTTGTCCAAAGCTAAACTAAAGCAGCACAATTTTGACCACAAACATGTCTTGGCTGATCAGTTAAATGTGAGGTAAATAAAAAAATTGTGCAAATTAGATTTTTCACCAAACTATTCTATTTAAGTAGCAAACTTGTTTTTGACTTGATTTGGAATAAAGGGACAATTATGAATTATGATTGCTGAATAATCACTTTAATATAGGTGTTGTCTTTCACCATTTTCCTTTTACTTACATTCAATTCTTTTCTTTACTCTTTAGTGTTCTGATTAGTTCATTGCTCAAGCACAGTTTGAGTCTCTCTGTCCTTTTGAAACATTCTCTGAACTCAACCTGATTGTTCCATCACTGGAACAATTTAGGTCGGCTATGGTCCAAAAATCCACTGGATTTCCCTGTGTCTTTAATTAGTAGACCTTTTCAGTGAGCTTCCTCACCAGATGTTCGACAAAGGCATGCTAGTCGCAGAGCAAATGTTGCACACATTTGATGAAGTTTTCTGGATTCCTCTGAGGAGTTTCAAGAGAATCCAAGAATTGTATTTGATTTTTACTAAATTGTTCATGTATTCAGAGTTTTACGATAAAAACAATTGACGGACATAGCTCTGTTAAAAAAAAACTAGTGTTTAATAAAAAATTAAACCTTATTGTTATTATTGCCTCAAATAAATCATTTTTTTTCTTGGTGTTGAGGTGAACGGGTTAAGAACACCTGCTCTCTGGGATAGGCAAGGTTTTTTATTACCACCTCAGGCATGTTCAAAAGATCCAAAGCAACACTCTGCTCTAGAGACCTTTTGAACAATTGAAAGTTCTCTCACATGCTTCTCTTGTTTTGGGTTTCTCAGATCGAGAGTACAGAGTTCATTTGCTGCAAGGAGACTGTGGACGAGTACCTCACCAGTCTGGAGCTTTCGGTGCAGTCCAATGCAGTATACATCTTGCACGCCACTGACCTGAAGCTCCGATCCTACGAGGATCATAGGGAAATGGCTGAGAGGAGAGGTGAGCAGGTCAGGAAGACAAAAAAGAGAGGCAGCAGTGGCTGGGAGGTAGATGACTTCTATGATGGATTTGACTGTCTTTATAATGAAAACTTGCCCATGGAAGCGGAAGTAAGGGGACCTGGGGGTTCGAAGGGACCTCTTCAAGCTAAGGTCATTCCTTGCCCTCCTCTCCAGCCCCTCCTAAACTAATAAGCTTTGATCCAACTGAGGCACTTTGCTTTTACTGACATACAGTAATAACCTTACTAAGCACTTTTGAGATATACTGAAGCCTTTTTTAAAATAGGTAGCTAATTTTAGTTGTCTTTTTGTCATTTTCTTTTTGATTTATACTTTATATGTCTGTATACACCTGTAAAGGTAATGAATTATTACAACATGGTATAATGAACAATGTGATGATCTTTTATTTCAAACGGTTGATGCCTTTTGCGGTTCTGTTTGTATTTACATTTCAGGACTGTGTGAAGTAGTTCTTTTATGTGATCTGTGATGTCCTGAATAAGCTTTCCGTCCGGCAGCACTGATTTACAGACCTTACCAGACCGTAAAGCCAGTCTAATGTGTTGCGCGGTAGTCATGTTAATACTTGCATTGTGGTTCTTATTTTATGACCAAAATATTGTTTCCCGACATTCTCTAAGGCAGCTAAACAATTCAAACTCCGTTGTTTTTCATATAAAACCGGGAACATTTTTTTAAAAAACAAATGGCATTTTCTTGAAATAAATAACTTCAAAGAGCTAATCCAGTTTTTTGTGTTTTTACTTAATAGTTTTGAGATTTGTGGCCAAGTGTTGCTACAAACTCCATTTTAAATGGTGAACTGTTCCTTGTACACACAAAGATAAATGCACAGCTGGCCCAATGTCAGGAAACACTGCGGTTGTACGTACCCTGCTGGGGGAGGCCAGACTTGACTTGAAAAAGCATGGGCTTTTCTAAAAGAAAACAACTTCTCCTTCTCTGACTAAATTCTTGTCAACAGCTGCAAGTGTTAGCCTGGGTGGTTCCTCATCTGAACTCCAGTTTTGCACTTGTTTGCTAGACCTACATTTTGTGAAACCTTGCCACTTTTTTTGTGTGTTTTTTGCAAGTTTTGTAGCTCCTCTATCCTCCATACTTACTAAGGCTGGCCAAGCATGTTACATGTAACTAAATGGAAGCAGAAATACTTGGTTAGGTTATGTATAACTAGAGTCTTTCACCACATGCTGGAAGAATAAGGCAAAAAAAATTTGAGGGTCCGTTTATGGGATTTTAAAACATTTGGGTCATCTAGAGAGACAACGTATACAACTGACCCCCCGTTAGAGCGTTTCTCTTCTCACATTAAGCTTACAAGCACCATTTTCCAGCATTTTGACGTCCCCATCGAGAACCTGGACCAACCTAAGTTGAGTCTTCTTTTTAAAAAAAAAAAAAAAAAACACTATCAGTGAACATTTAGTGGTGGAGGCACATGGTAATAAGTGTCCTTGTCTGTTGCTACCTGCTAATCTGAGTCGGACTAACCTTTTCCTGCTGTTGTCCAGTTTCTGTCCTGTTATTGTTGGCCTTGTCCTGTTTGTCCTTTTTGGAAATAGTGTGTTAGAGAGATGTGTAGAGAGAAAACTATTGAGTATAGCTTGTTAATTCATGTTATCTATCATTGAAGAACAATTCCAAACCTCATGGCCCATCCGGTGGCTCCTGGCATCAGTATTTCCTCACCTCTAGACCTGCAACTGCTCACTTATGCTAATTATCACTAGCCTTCTTTAGGTTCTTTACTGGGCAGGAAGAATGATTAACTCCGCAGCCTTCCATCTTGGCAGTGATATTTTCCTGCTGTTAGGAAAGCCTCATCTGGATGCCCCAGCCTATAATATTTATCAAAAACATGATCTGCAAGCCAGGACAAGCTATACCCTTCATGAAATTATCCCCCTCTCTGGAAGTGATGTGACTATTTGTCATTGTGAACACACTCAAGCACCACAACAAAGTCTGCATTTAACCCATCACACCTGGAGCAGCAGGCAGCTATCAACAGCGCATGGGGAGCAGTGAAGCGGAACAGTAGCGTGCTCATGGTTACCTAAGTAGCGCTTGCACCAGGACTTGAACCTGTGACCTTCAGGTCCCAAGGGCAATATCCTAACCACTAGGCCACCGCTGACCACAATTGGGGATTGTATATATGCATTTTTTTTGAAGGGTTGATTTTGTATTTTTGTGACATTTTGGTGATTTCATTTGTTTTTACTGTTCCACCAACAGCTATTTTCATATGGTTTTGATTTTATAATGCTAATGATTAAGTTTGGATCAATTGTACATATGTTAATTATGATCGTATTTTTTGTTTTTGTTTTAAAAAAAATTGCTCACAGCCACATCTACTTGACTAAAATAAGAGCACTTAATTAATAAAAATTATAAAAAGAATTACAATGACAACACCATCAAGCTTTCCAGGATGCTGTAGTTGAAATGTGAACATAGCCTTAGGTTATAAGGGAGATAGGAAGGGGGATAACCTGGGTCTCCACCTTGGTCAAGGGGTTAAGGACAACTCTGCTTTCACAAATGCTCCTTTCGCTTCCATTCCTAATTGTACCACAGCTGAAACTAGGCCAGACGTGAACCAGCAACAGCACAGACGGTGAAGATTTCCCACAGACTCGTCTGTAACTGATCTTTTTTTTTAGTAGGGGGTTGTCCTGAAGACTGAAAGTAACCCCTCCCCACAAATGTAGGGAGCAGAGAGTTCACCTTGGACATACATGGTGTGTACTTAACAACAAGCCCTTGATTTTCCATCTTCATCATGATTTGTAACACAACCGATTTGGCCTTATGTGCGACTGTAGGGGGCGACAACGATGGGCAGACTGACTGCGTCTTTAATGGAGACCACCAGACTGAGTATGTATAATCATCGAGAGGGTCTGTTGAGGGTGAAGACTGTTGGACACATAGATGTTAATGCAGTTTATGATTTTGGCTTATGTGCCTTATTCACACAGTGAGACTGTTTGCTTTGTACATCACCTGTGCTTCCCCATTCGAGTTGAAAGCACTGATAGTACTTAAAGTTCCACGTTCTTCTTGTGTGTGACATGAGCGGATTTACCGCCATGTGAATGTCATTCCAGCCACTGGAGTGTTGCATGTCCCAAAAATGACGACATGTTCTCTGGGAAACTTTTACGCATCGGTTTAAATGAACACGAACCTCAAAACCACACAAGCAAGTTCAACAACGAAATCGAGGGCAAAGAATGTGACCTCTGTTACAAGCTGTACAAATGTGTATGTTTAAGCTAGAACTGTTATAAAATGTGAATATACACAGCTGGCTTGGTACTAACATAGCAAATCACATTAAATGGCCTGTCTCAGTGATGGAAGGTAGCACTAATGATACCAGGAAATCTCAACGCATTTTCATTTCATCTGTGGCGTATTTTTAAGTGAAACATGGCATCAGGGAGAATCTCTGAGCTCGCCGAGCATTCGCGGAGGTGAAACTTTGGTTAATAGAGTTTAACTCTTTTTCTCCATCTGCTGCCACAAGGCGATGCATTCAAAAGATGTTCTACAGAGGGGTAAAAACACTTTGAAGGAAGGTTATATGATATGACGATGAAGTGTGCTTAATATTACCCAGGGACATGAACTAGAAGATGTAAACATCTTTTTATTTCAGATTGAGGGTAAACACTGAAATGACGTGCAGGCAGCACATACTCCATGACTTTAAGACTGAATCTGACTACACGGCTTCTTATCACGATCAACACAGCAGTTTAGTACGGGAATTTCCTCCATCTCTTGCTTTTATTTCACCTCTGTTTACAAGTGACTGTTAAGGTCTGTTTTCATACTCATAACTTACCCTTCCAGGAAGGAAAGGAAGCAGGTCAACTGCAGTTTGTGCTGGAGGCTGAGCATGATTTATTGAACTCACTTTAAAAAGCACTTATGCACACTGACTGAAAGCAAAATGGGTAAAATAAATGTACAACAACAACAAAAAAGCAATGAGCACAGTATGAATGCTAAAGACCTTTTGCTTTCTAGACAGTGTTCATCGGGCTGTCTCAAGGAAAATACTACTTAAATATGAAGAAAGTAAAGGACAGCAGGACAAAACACTATCGCCACTGCACTGCCAGCGCTCATCACCTGAGTAATGGCACAATGTTACACGGTTTTTGTTCCTGGCTTATATTTCAACTGCTTAAGTCTAAAGCCTATGTAAAACTGGCAATATTCATTACAAACTTCTGATTTTGTTTCTTATAGTGGCAAAACAGGCAAATGTTTATCTTTTCTGGATGTCCCAGAAAGTTCTTAAAGATTCCAGAAAGTTCCAGAAAATTCTGGACAATTCTAGAAACTTCTGGACAGTTCTCACAGTTCCAGAATCTTCTCTTAGTCTACTTAGTATTTAAAGTGAATGGAGAATGTTCTTGAAAACAGATCACGCTTCAAAAGGTCATCGTCCTGTTCACAGAAGCAAAGTTTTTGTGGAACAATAGCCATTTTCTATTTATTTTAGGCAAAAGGGATTGGCAAAACACACTTTGTACCCAGGAACAAAAATAAAATAGATCTCGTAACTTGTTTTGTAGCGTGATTACGCTAAATGTGTTCGATTCATTTCGTATGATTTGTTTCTTCTGCTGCAAAGGATTTTTAATAAATCGTCCTTCCCCAAATGGCACGAGCCCTCAAGGATCACAAGGGTGTATTGTAAGAGGTCCCGTTTCTGGTTTTCCTGTTCAAAAGATTCACTCCTGAATGAACACCCTCTATGTGCCCTTACTGTAGCCTTTGGTGAGGCTGCAACAATGCAGACTCAGCAGGAGTCTCTTACCCAAAATGCCTTGAGATTTAAGGGAGAACCAGTTAGAGGGGAGGTCTGTCTGACCAATACGATACAGAGGAACCTATTCAGATGTGAGGAAAAATGTATTTGTTCTTTTTACACTTGTTTACCTTGTGGGCTGCTTTATGCTTGTAACCGGAATTGTCACTGTAGCTCATTTAAAATCCAGTATTACCAGTAACATCATTTTGCGGAGTAGTTTAAATGTAGAACCCTTGAGGACTCTTGCCATCTAGAACATCGTGTAACTGAGTTACACAAAGCTTAAACTTGAGCTTAGAGCTAGCTGGCTAAGGCTGCTGTTTGAGACAGGCCCTGGTTTAATATTTACTACTTAAAACATGAAGTGAATTCCATTAGTCCAGGACAACAAGGGGGAGTTTCAGTTTATTTTCAGTACTGGGGAATACAATGAGTCTTTTCCACTTAAGATATCAATTCTTGTTTAGAAACGTGCTAGAAGTTGCAGAAGTGTACATAATTCAAGACATATCTCACTCTTTATGGCTTCGTTACTGATGGCGATTAACAATATCCGCATATCTAATAATATTTTAAAATAAACACCATACATTTAATACCAAAACATCATACCTGCAATTATCATCATTTCATTAAAGCTACTAAAATAGACTAAATGAGGGCATGGAGTTATTAGCTAAACAGCACCCAACCCCCCC
>JBBPDA010148788.1:0-20025 GCA_037974385.1 Arnoldichthys spilopterus
ACCTGTGGCCAACCCGGGGATTGAACCCAGGACCTTCTCACTGTGAGGCGACAGTGCTAACCACTGCACCACCGTGCTGCCCTTATTACAGTTCCATGACTATTATTTATTTATTTATCTATCCACAGTGAGGGTGTGCCATGTGTAATCAGTTAAATCAGATCAAGCTTTTGAATGAAAAATCATTTGCCATGGGACAGTGTTTCTCAGTCCTGGTCCTACTGAACACAGCCCTGCATAGTTCAGTATGTACCCTACTCTTAAGTAAGTAAGAAACCTTCCTTTAAAACTGCATTTATACAGCTATTGCTGATCCAAAGTGCTTTACAAGCATAAAATCAAAAACTAAATAGTAGAAATAAAAGGACATAAAAGTAAATAATGTGTCAGACATACAACCACACTTCCCACCCCTAATTATATCACTTGTTTTCAAATTCGTACACATATAAATGAAAGATTTAAAAATTGCCAGACAAGAAGCACTTCTAATATCCTTCGGTAGACTGTTTCATTGCCTTGAATCACAGTAGCTCTCTGTATTTAATCTGGAACAAGAAACACTGTCATAAGCTGTTGAATGGATCTTGTGAATTTAGAAGCAGAAGTTGAACAAAGCAAATCAAAAGTATACCTAAGACCAAGCCCATAAGAGCTTTAAACATATAGTCATTTTTTACAGGTAATACTAAATGAACAAGTAACCAGTGTACGTAAATAAAACTGGTGCAATATGGTCTCTCTTTTTCACCTAATACACACGCAGCAGCTTTTTGTACTAGTTGCAAACAAGATAAAGACAAATGACTTACTCCAAGATACAATGAATTACAAAAACAATACAATAATCTAACAGTAATAAAAGTGTGCATTACCTTTTCCAAATCACCAGAGAAAGAAAGTCTTGACTTTTTGAATGTTCCTAAGATGAAGAAAACTCTGAGTAAAATATCACTCTTAAATCCTTTGGATGAGATTTCACCAAGGGTGAATGATGGCCCAGATTCTTCATCAAAGGCTTGGTCACTTTGGGAAACCCAAATAAAAAAACTGCTTGGTTTCATTAAACTACAAAAACTCAAGCATCCAAGCTTTAATATGAATGAGACAGTCCATTTTCTGAGAAGACAAATTATCAGGCCTCAAAGAAATGTCCAACTGCGTATCATCAGCATAACAGGGAAATGATATGTTGGGCCTTATGCCATTAGTTTCACTAATGAAGAGCACATTAAAGTGTGATTAGTTCAATCAGGAGGTGCACATTGTGCCATACATGTGCAGTCTTCAAAGTTGTGTTTTAGGAACTATGTTTTTTTTTTTTTTGAAGTGCCTTAGGGATTAAACCATTAGTACTATTTTTAGTGCCACTAAGTTTTGTTTTGAGTCACAAGTGGCACAGTTTAAAGGCATGGCCTGATCTAGGAAGTATATCAGCAATATATTTTCCCAATTCTTTATAAAACAAGGATGGCACTGCCGTCCAGTGGTTCATGCTGTAGCCTCACAGTAACAAGGTCCTGGGTTCGATCTCTGGGCCAATCACGGGTGCCTTTCTCTCTTCTCTCTCTTTCACTCTGTGCAGAGTTTGCACGCTCTCCCCATGTTCATGTGGGTTTCCTCCGAGTCCTCCTGTTTCCTCCCACTGTCCAAAAACTTGCAGTTTAGGTTGACTGAATGCTCTAAATTGCTCATAGATGTGAGTGTGTGTGTAAATGATTTCTGTCTCTGTGCTGCCCTGCAATAGGTTGGTCTTCTGTCCTGGGTCTACCCTGCTTTGTGCCCAATGCTTCAGCTTCCCCGCAACCTGAAATGAGCTGTTTGGATAATAAATGAATTTGTGATGCACTACCCTTATTTCCTTGGATGGTTTTTAACTGTGTTTGGTCTCTTAAAAATCATATTCATGGTTGAAGAGAGCAGTGCTGTTTTTATTCTTTCGATATTTCTGATACAGGCTCAAAACTGAAAGGCAAGTTTTAGTTGCAAGAAGTAGAAGTGAAAAACAGCTCAGTCCCCTAAACTGAAACCTCCTCTATTAACCTCTGCAATATTCAGCCACAAGAATCCAATTGTCAGCTGTGATTAAAGGGATGGATCAGTTTCATGTCAATGAAATGAAGTAAAATAAAAGTCTTTAAAGTCTGCTTAAATTTACTAGCAGAGATCAAAAGAATGTCATTCATCTTAGGTAAAAGTGTTAAATGAACTTTGAATAATTTAGTAGCAAGAAGAAAACAGTAGAGTCCGTCACAAGAAAGCAATTCCTTTCACAATAACAAATGTACTACATAAAAAAGGAAAAGACTGAAGAAATGGAATGAGTGAAAATAAGCAGATGAAAGGATCATACTGTGCAGTAATGAAAAGTGTGCTTTGCCTGCATACAACAATATAAACACAAGACAAATACAATGTGAGATGTTCTAGATATTAATATCTTGAGTAAACTGAGTAAGTTTAGAACTTTTAATATTTTTGCATAAATATGATCTGAAACATCATCCAATTTTGCACAAACACTAAAAGTAGATAAAAAAGATCCAAATAAAAAAAAATAAAATGCAAGTATTCATCATTGGTCATTTATTTATTGAGGTCTATTTCATTGAATATACTGTATATTTTTTCATTTATTGCTACCTGCGAGTGGCAAATGTATGTAAACCTCTAGAATTAACAGTTCATTTAAGAGTGAAAATAGAGACAGGTATTTTCAGTCAATGGGATGACAATTGGGCATGAGTGGGTGACCTGTTTTATTAAAAGAAAAGCATGCATCTATCTAATCAAAATGCATGTTTGTGGAAGTACATTATGGCATAAAAAGAGCTGTTTGGCCTCCTTCAATCCAGTCAAAATGGAGGACAATCAAGACTATTATAATTGTCTTGAGGAGTGCTTGATCAATATAGATCACTCGTAGAGCATGACATTTAATAGTCTGAGAGGTCACAAAGATACCTAGGGTAACTTCTAAGTAATTACAGGTGTCTCTCACAGTGGCTAATGGTAATTAGTCCAACATAAGAAAAACATGTAACATGTATGGCACGGTTGCAAGGAGAAAATCACTACTATCCAAAAAGAACATTTCTGTCTATCTACAATTTACTTAAAATCACACAGACAAGCAAGAACATTTTATGTGGATAAATGAAATCATGAGAAGGACAGTGTTTGGAGAAAGGAAAGCACGGCATTTTAACCTTATCCCATCTATCCCATCTAAATTCAGAATTTCACCATTATACACTGTTAAATGTAAAGATTTACGTAGAATAACAGCGATAAAATGACTATGTACTTTAATAATTTGAAGAGTGAGGGTAAAATGCAGAATATGAATAACCAGAAACAAGGTTCTCTGGAAATCTCATATTTTTATAAATGATTCAAAAGTGACTGGTCTACAATACAATCTTGGAGAAGATGCCATTTCTTTTTTATATCAATTTACATAGATCATACTTATTTTCTACATGCTGGCCAATATATAACCTTGGGTGCACTTTACATGAAAAATCCTAGACAGTTTGTAAAACTGCCCATAAAGCACCATCATAACACACACAAGACTTTAGCTCAAACAACCTTTTTAAACAGTTAAACAGAAAAAGAGAAAGAACAAAAAAAAGCATTTCCGTTATTGCTCAAGGATGAGGTTCCCCAAAGGTATCATTGCTCAAAACTCATTATAAGACACTCCGCAACAGAGGATCTTTACAGTGCAAATAAACCATTGAGCACTATTCAGCAAAAAACACCAGTAAAACAATGTGGATCGATGCATTTGCACTTGTTTGTACAGCAGATTAAATTAAATGAAGCAGAAAGCTGATATCACAAAATGTAGTATTGGCCCCATTAAAACAAAGCACACTGTCAGTTTCTACTCTACAAGATGTTTAAACGCTACTGTGCCATAAAACTGTGGTGAGTTGGAACTTTGTTTTCTTTCACTGGAAGAGCTTAACTATAGAAAAAACAAGCAGCAGAACATCAACAATAAAACCTCACCTGTATGGATATTGGACATACAGACAGATGTGTATAAAGAGTTTGTGATGATTTGGTGTAGTAGGATGATTCTATGACTATGACTTTAGTGATTATACAGCACACTTGCACTGTACAGTGTGGTTTCTGCTCTAACAGACCAAGCTCACACTCAGTTCACAAACAGTTAATGTGCAACGCAGGGCTACTCAGGTATGAAATCCAAAGTTATAGTCATAGAGTCACTCTTCTCCAAAACTACAACCACGATGAAAAACTTTGCCAAAGCATACATTTACTTTCTGTAAAATCTCCACCAGCACAACTGTAACTCATAGACTTGTGCCACATCAGGTGTCAATGCCGTGTTGAGAAGGGTCCACCATCCAGATGACGTGGTCAATAGGTTCTACTGGTAAGAAAATGTCCACTGATGTGGTAGAGGGTTGATGATAAGTGTGCATGACAATAGATGGGTATACAGTCACAAGCCCCTCTGCATTATGGGCATGTTAGGCAGGCAGTGAGAGGAAGAGCAAGGAAGGAGTTTCTCATAAAGTATTTGTGACAGTCACATCTACTAAAGTTGATTCACAGAGTAATTCAGTACGACATTAGACGATTACTCTTACAAGAGGCTATAAATGGTTTAAAATCATAAGCAGCTATAATACAATAAAAAGGGCAACAAAGAGCTGATCTGTCTTATGAACATGAATATCTGATGAAGCAGAAAGGTGAAATACTAACTTAAAGAGAACATAGTCACAATTAGTTCAAAACCAGCTAAATCTAAGTTTTAACAGTATTGATACATCTGGGATCACTAATTGGTAAGCAGTTTGTTACATTAGCCCTTTTTATTTACCTGTTTTATGTAGATTCTAACGTTATTTCAATCAAATTAATAACCAAACTAATTTTAAACCATTAATAAACCACTGAAAGGCTAGTACTGTGTAACCAGCAATTCTTCCACATATTACTCAAAACATATGAGCCAACTTAAAGTTCCTGCCTGTACTTAAAGAGATGCTGAAATGGCTCCTCGGTATCCATCAGCCACTGCTGGTACACAGCCACAGGGTTGATGTTCCAGTGTTTATGGAAGGAGATGGGGCTCTGGCGGACCAGAAGTTCTTTGGGGTAATCTTCTGGACGGGCCTAGGGGCCAGGTAAAATACAACAGTAACAGCTCAGTAGAGGCTCATAATACTGTCTTCCACTATTCTTTCAAATGAACACCATAAACCCTACTGAGCAATTCATAAGATCCAGTTATAACCACTGTGCAATAAAATGAATGGTGTCTGTGTGTGTGTGTTACCTGGTGAAATTGTGGGCTGTGCGTGACAAAAAGTCCCAGTGTATTGAGGCACATTCCTAATACCATGTCATCTGGAGCATCTGGACTGTAACAGCCACAGCCACTGAAGAGGATTCTCAGCACTGCTTCCCTGCTGAACACCATTCTGTCGGAAAAACCACATGGTCATAAGAGATTGGACAAAAGGCAGAGACATGATAAGAGATATTAGAAAGCGGTGGTGCTGCAGTCATCCATGGCCGGGTGTCCAGGAGAGCACAATTAGCTTTTTGTAGGTGGGTAGGATGGCCCTCATTCCCCCCATCAATCTCAGAGCAATACTAGTCAGCAAAGGACTTGGCAATCTAAATTCTCCTCCTAAAATCTTACACTGTCCAATGATGTTCCTTTAGCAGCAGTTTAAGAAGAAGCGATAGAGATATCAGGTATAGCATGTCTGGCATGTTCCTCTTAATGGACAAGATGTAGCCAGTAAGGCTCAAGTCTGAGAACGTAATAAGACGAAATGTGTTCCATAATTGGTTAACATAATAGGAGTTGATAGGATTTAAGGACAAGTCAAATGTACAGTTTTCCCTGCTTTATCAGTCAATATATGGCTGGCGCACAAAGTCTCCTACTTTAGTTTTGCTCTGCAGCTTTGAGGTCAATGTAGCTGTCCTATCAGCATCATGGAAACTGCAAACATGATATAACTTTGTTGAAAAGCTCAACAAATTATTACCCGCCATTTTAAATAAATAACACTATGTTATAATGTGTCAGTAGTGTATTGTCTCTTTGAGAACATAATGTTATTTAAGGTGATGACATGTTAAGCTTATATGATTTACAGTACATTTCCACTGCAGTAAATTTTGCATCACTGTCGTTCAGGCTCTATAGGTATGAAATTTGCACTGATGGTGAGAAATCAATATAAATTTGCAGAAGCATGCAGAATTAGGGGAACGTTTCTAAGGTAACATGAGGTGTACATAAGCATTTTATGACTGCCATTGACCTACATTTACATTTATAAAGGTTTATTCCAACAACTTGTCTATAGGCATCATCTCATATTAATTAACTTATTTTTGCCCCCAATCCTGATTTGATTCCTTTAAGACTGAGTAATAGCTAATACCAAAATGCCAAAGAGTCCAGTCCCATTATCTGTGGCCCCCAGTGGACTGTGATAGTACTGCTAGTGTTTTTTATGGCAAAACTTTATTAAAATATATTAAAAGTGGCATGATGAATATTTGCACAAAATATTATTTAGGTTGATCTATTTGTGTGGCCTGGCGAAATGCATGACTGATATAACTGACATAGATAACATTTATACTTTCAGTGTAGGTCAGTGAAGTCAGTTTTGTTTTACATGTAGAACAACCTGGTTTCCATCATGGGTAAACGACTAGAACATACTTACACATATATTTTGTTTATTATTTTGTAAGATTGTTCAGGCAAGTGAACAAGATTAATACATCGGTTTGTGGGCTTCTTGTTGGAAGCTTTTGCTTTGGTTGTATGAGCTAACGACAGCAAAAGGTTGAGAATTCCTGTGCTTTGTGCTTCCAAGAAATAATATAGCTGCACAGTTCAGGTAGGATATGCTACTGTGTAAATTAATGCCACAGAAAAATGCATACTGTATGCATAATGTGACATTTTATCCTACGTTTTTTATCCTACGACTACACTATTCTAGTGTTCATTATTAACTTGTGATTAAATCTTGTTGACCTGCCAGATGACTAATTTACATTTTAAACTCTAGTGAATATCTATACATATTCCTTTTGACATGTCACACATTAGAAACACTGCTCACACAGATGTTACTAGTTTTAAGGCACCACTTTAACACTTCAACACTGAAGACATTTAGACATGCATTATTGCTGCTGGCTGTGGATAATATCCATGTATGGCTCTGTGTCAATCTCATAAAACGAGTGCTAAAAAGAAAGGACAAACTGGATCAGGCTTATTTTACTCAATCTAATAAAACTGAAAATCTCTATATTTAATACAACTTACAGTAAAAATTAAGACATTTTCAGACATTATCTTATTGGTGGTTATAAGGTTTTATTATTTATGTTAGTTATATTAGCACCATAGCTTCAGTACAAAACTAAAGATCAACTGTAATTTGGGATAAGTGGAAAACGGTTATGTTGCTTTTAAAGGGACCATCTACAGGTCCAAATATGCATAATTCAATTGTGCAGATGTAAACAGTATTATTCAGAGTAATTTGATGTGAAACGGTTCACTCAGATTTTTTTAAAGTGGTGGTGACAATAACCACAATGTCTACAACACAACATACAGACATTCAGTTAAGCACAAGTGATAAGAACCCTACAAAGGTGCTCTTTGAGGTTCATTGGGTAACCTTTTTTTAACTAAAAACTCTGTAAGGTAGTTTTTTTTTAAAGCATTACACATTACTCTGGAATTACTCAAAACACTCTGAATAACATTGTTTTTTGCAGCTTAAGGCTTGAAACTTTTACATTTGATGGAATTTAAAATTTTGTGACAAAAGACCTTTAAATATCTTTCACATCACTACAAACAACCAACCTCAAAGCACATCAATGTCAAAATGGACTCTAAATACGTGTATGAGGCTTGTGTTTGATCTTGAAGGCTTACCCTCCCCCACCGGTGATATAGCTGTAGCCACCCTGGCTGAGGCCATATCCATAGCGCTCACCGATGCTGACTGGTTCATTAGGCTTGTAACATCTCAGCAGCCTCCTCAATCTGGGCAAGCTGGGAAGCAATTACACAGCAATCAACCAACACAATGCATCTGCATATTACTGTTAGTCCCTATATCATTTGAAACAGCATCACAGCAGTTTATCATTTCTAACAAAAAGAAGGCCAATCGAACAGGCTTAGGTTTTCACTAGTAACCAACACAGATTTGCTATTAATGAAAATATGACCTTGTTTTAATTACATATAATTTGTGAACAATTGCTATGAGTGAAAATGTTACAAGTCCATCAATTTGATTAGTGTAACAATGTTTAACAGTATTTAACTCATGTGAAATACAGTTAAACAAACTATTATACAATCTCATGTGCAATATTGTTATACACAGTATGATGCTTATAGATGTTACACACTCCACAGTCACCATGAACTATATAGTAATAGTCACTGAAATTTATTTAACTCATTTATGTGCAGTAGTGCTATATCTGATGCTTGAGAATGTTAACACTGTACACAAGGAACTGCTGCCGCCGATTTAACTGAGACTATTATTATATATGTATTCATTTTGTTGTATTTATTTATTTGTTTATTTATTATTTATTAATTTTTCTTTTCTCTTGTGTATCACTGCTGTCCTGTGTCGACCAGAGGAGGATGGGTTCCCCATTCTGAGTCTTAGTTCCTCCCCAGGTTTCTTCCTACAGCTTAGGGAGCTTTTCCTTGCCTCTGTTGCCTTTGGCTTATTCATTGGGAGCTCGGACCCAGATTCTGTAAAGCTGCTTTGTTTTAGTTGTAAAAAGTGTTATAGATATAAACTTGACTTGCTTGATTGCTTCCTGGAAGTCTTGGAAGTCGCCTTGGATAAAAGCATCATCACAAATGCATAAATGTAAATGTAAAATGTAAAATGTAAATGTTGACTTGAGTTAACACTCACATGTTCATGTGAACATGTTCACACCTGCTCTGTTCAGTAACTGATATTTGTATAGTGACTTGATACTGGTATAGTTTAGTTAGAATAGACAAAATGTTATTTTTACTACTTTTATTTTATTTACTGTTTTGCCTTTACATTGCTAATTGTCTAGTCTGCAAAGGAGGCTTTTAAGTAAGAATTTCATTGTAATATGTACGTAATCTAATTCTTTAAGTGAACAAAGCTACAAAGGTAATTTGTGGCGTAAAATAAAAGCATTGAGTCAGAAGACACTGTTGTTTTTTGGCAGTAGTTGCCTAGTGGTTAGTAGTTGCCCTTATGAACAGAAAGGTACACATTTTGCTGTGGTTGAATGACAAATCACTTCACCTCACTTTCACATTAATGTTTGATTTCTTGTACAAGATTGTTTGAAGCCTCAAGGTAGTTAACCTTAAGACTGCTTTTGCGTTTTTGTACGACTGAATATGAAGACATGTCTAATGGGAAGAATCTAGCAATAGACATATTTAGGCCAAGGTCAGAGTGAATATGCAGAACAATCCTCAGCTACAAGACTGCAGCTCTTTTGTGAGATCTAGGAAAAAACCCTTAGATATGGAATAAATGCATACACAGTATCAGGATCAAGACAGTAGTAGCTAAAAATGATGGCTCAAATATCAAAGAGAAAAGAAGAATTAATCATATCCAATTCTGCAACAAATTTAGATTGAAATATTCACTTAAACTGCTTTTCATAATTTAAAGGGGAGTAAAGGAGTTCACATGATATCAACAGCCAATACATGTAGTATAGCATTAACATAAGAACAATGAGTAGCAAGCTGCAGTGGAATTACAATTCCTTTGTAGTATATAGTATTACTGTTCACATTTCCACTGTGTTATGTATATATTTTTGCCGTTTTTTGTGAAATAGTATCTGTAAACTCAAGGTTTCGGTCTGAGCAGGGAAAAAGAGCCGGTAGAACTGCGCCATCTATAAAACATTTGCTAAATTAAAGTCAAACCATAGTGAGATGTTCTGTGTACATGGCAGACTCTTTGTGGGCAAAGGATGCTTGTGTATCGAATGACAACGTTGTGACTGACTGCACTTCACCACACAATGTGAGCACTGCCCTGTGGACAGATTTGATTTTCAAGTTCACATGAGAACTGCTTTCATTAAGATGTGCTGTAGAGTTCAGGTGAGTGTTGAACAAAGTGTTCCCGTTCTTTGGACTACAGCTGCGGAATGTGCTACCTGATCAACGTGTCATCATCCACCAGGAGCAGCCATGAAGCTTGAGTCACTTGTCCGCTAGCAAACCTCTTCAAGATGGCAAACGTCTTTGCGCAGTGCCCTGAGAAGCCAAACAAAATGCACAATTTAAACTGGAGTTGCACTACGTCAGGTAATTAAAGCATTCCATCTGGGCACCATATGGGGAGACATCAAAATAAGAAAGTGATCTGGAAATGGCATGTTGAACCTCCCCCAATCACTTTCATGTGGAGTTTGCTTGTAGAAACAAAAATATAAATGTCATGCAATGTAACTGCAAAATCAAAAGCACTCTGATGGTGTTCGACCTTGTTCACATATGTATCCAGATATTTTTTTTAAATTGTAGCATTCTTCCTATTTGGGAAAGAAATCTCCTCAGTTACACACCCAAATGAGCATGTAAATCCAATAAGGGGCAAAAAAACCCCACACTGTGATGCCATATATGTCAAGAACAACATTGCAAGCATGCATAGAGACCTCTAAAGTCATGTTGTCATTCTGTAGTCAGCATCATCCCCATATAAGGACCCCATGGTTCTAGGGTGGTTTTCCTATTAGATAAATCAGTGCCATTTTTGCCCAAGAACATCTCCACTTCGATTCCACTTGACAACATGACGTCTAACTTAATAAGCAGAATTTAGAAAAACAATAGAAAAATAAAGAAAATTCCTTACAAGAATACTGAGGCTGTCTGCAGTAGGGCTTGACTGCTATATGTAATGTGCCAGAGCATCAGTTCTCAAACTCTGCATGATTAGCATGAAACTCCCCCGATTAAAACTAATCAATATTGGACAATATGGGATACAATTAAAATTGCAGGCCCCAGAATGGTAAAATTGCACTTTTTCAAATTGCAGCTTATATATTATATATTGTGATAAAAAATAATCCATTGTTCAGCCCCAATCTGTAGGCACAGTTTTTGAAATGATAAGAAAATTCACAAAGTACAAAAAATATGAAAGAACAAAGGCATTTAATGGTTTCTGTTCCAGCCAGGGATTTCCATTTGGGGACATCACTTTAAGATGTTAAAAAAAACCTTTATATGAAAAGAACTAGTTACACACACACGCACACACACAAGCAAAAAAGTATTGGAACTTGAGATTGGCAAGTACTAAAACACTTTTAAACCATGCCACAGAGCAAAAAAGATTGCTGAGTGAGAGTGCTTGAGATATTTATGTACTACATTAACAGAAGGCAAGATAAAGGCAGGAAGAGAAAGTGTGTAGGAAGCAAATTTTTTTATCACAGAGAAGAATCTTCAGATCCTCAGCTAATCTACGTCTAACAGAGTTTTTATTGAGCCCTAACGGCTGTGAAGGTGGATTTTCCCCAGGCTAAAAGAGGTGGTTTGGGGACTGCTTTCAAAAAACAGAACGAGAATTTTAGGCACCAGTTTCACAATGTGAGATGTAAAACTTGATGCCACTTACAGCCCAAGATCATTCAACAGTTGCCTGCAGTTCTGCAATGACTAGAAAGACCCTGTTAAAAGTTCTCCAAAACAAAGCTCATTTATCATTTACTATCCACTCTCTGCATGTCAACGCTGGCAGGATACTTTGTGGAATGCATAAACATTTTTATTACCTGTTGGAAAAGAAACACGCCCTCAACCAAGTACACAGCAATCACACAGCACTCATACAGCTTTTAGACAGGTTGACGTGGGCCTGCTATGCATAAAAAATACTACAACGTGATTTGCATAGAGAAACTGGCAAACAACAACAGGCAAATATTACTATGCATTTACATGGATCAATCATAACATTAACACCACTGACAGATAAAGTGACTATCTAGGTATTTAATTAGAATGGCCTTGGCAGGGGGGTGGGATATATTAGGCAGCAAGGGAAAAGTCAGTTCTTAAAGCTGATGTGCTGGAAGCAGAAAAAAAGGTGAGTAGAAGGATCTTAGCCACTTTGACCAGGGCCTTATTCTGATGGTTAGAGGAGCATCACCAAAACAGTAGGTCTTGTGGAGTGTTCAGGTATGCAGTAGTTATTACCTGCCAAAAGTGATCTAAGGAAGTACAACTAGCGACAGGGACAAAGCTATACTATAGAAGAACTATAGCTGGGTTGTGTTCTGTTATAGCCAGGACCTGCTAAACCATAGCCAGGCTTAATTTAGCCATACCCAAATTTAACTCATAGCCAAGACCCGCTCAGTCATAGCCGAGCTTAGTCTATTCATACCCAGATTTATCTCAGTCGTAGCCAGGACCTGCTCAGTCATTGCCAGAATCTGAACAGTTATAGCCAGGCTTAGTCCAGTCATACTCAGATTTATCTCAGTCATAGCCAGAACCTGCTCAGTCATAGCTGGGCTTAGTTCAGTCATATCCAGATTTATCTCAGTCATAGCCAGGACCTGCTCAGTCATTGCCAGAATCTGAACAGTTATAGCCAGGCTTAGTCCAGTCATACTCAGATTTATCTCAGTCATAGCCAGAACCTGCTCAGTCATAGCTGGGCTTAGTTCAGTCATACCCAGATTTATCTCAGTCATAGCCGGGACCTGTTCAGTCATAGCTGGGCTTTGTTCAGTCATACCCAGATTTAGCTCAGTCACAGCTGGGACCTGTTCAGTCATAGCTAGGCTTAGTTTAGTCATACCCAGATTTAGCTCAGTCACAGCCGGGACCTGTTCAGTCATAGCTAGGTTTAGCTTGGTCATAGCCAGGACCTGCTCAGTCATAGCCAGAATCTGCTCGGCCATTGCCAGAATTTTTTCAGTCATAGCCAAGACCTGGTCAGTCATTGCCGGACTGGTCATATCCAGGATTACTACCTCAGTCATAGTCAGGATCTGCTCAGGGGCCACTTGGTCATAGCCTAGATCTGCTCAATGATAACGAGGATCTGCTTGGTTATAGCTGGAATCTGCCTCATTCTCATTATTTCTTATGCATCTGTGCTCATTTAGCTTAAATGGCCATTGTAAAAAAGCAAAATAAAGCAAAGCTTCAGAACACTAAATTGAGAACAGAATTCCAACATAAAGTATAAATACTATCCTAAATCTAGATCTGCTCTAAAATACAGCATCTACCTTTTTTAAAGCTTTATAATAAAAACCATTTTGTTTTTAAGGAGCCAGACCTGCTTTCTTTAGCAAATTGGCTCTTTTGGAGTATTTCTCATTCTAACTTTTAAGTAAGAGAACACACCCTCTGACATGGTAAAGTCCCACAGACTTGAATATTACATAAAACAAACAGCAAATTTAAGAAAACTATCTTGTGAATATGATTTTCTAATGAGCTTGACGGACTGATATCCTCTGTGCAAGAACCTGAGCCATTTGAGGCTAGAGCAATGGCACTAGTATAGGGAGTCAGGACTGTTCAGCCCTATGCATATAACATTAGTCCTACAACAAGTGACATCAGGCTCATAATTCAATGAAAGCAAAGAGTATGCAAGCTTATGCAAGCTTTATGTAAGGTTTTACCTTACTCACTGCCTAATTAACAGAGAAAGGGGAAAGTTTTTGGTGAAGTATGTGTAGTCTCATTATAGTTAAACTGAGGCTAGATGACAATGAATACTGAGTGCCACCACAAACTAAGTGTCACAGACTAATCAGAAAGCAATCACAGATTTGGCTTAACAATTTAGTCCTTAATTTAGTATTCAAAAGACAACAGCAATGGGATTGACTGGATAGCAAAGCAGGTAAAAAGTAATGTGGTGCCTTTCTGATGCTGATTTAATACAAATGTAAAACCAAAGCGCATGTTACTGACCCCTCTCTGTGTTCGGCAACCCCAGGTCAATGGTCGGGATATCTGGATCTGTGATGTCACTGTAATACTCCAGCAGTGGAGCATCCTTTGCCCATGTATTCTTCACAATTGGTACTTTGGAAAACAGGTACACACAAAGAAAGACAATCTTTACACACAGTTATGAATTGCGATTAAGGCAGGATTAGAGGCACTTCAGCAGAACTTAAAAAGAACTGAAAAACTGTATAGCAATAAGAATGTTCCTGGTTCACAGTTTCTTTCCCAAAATGCTTCTGTTAGTGAATTACATGAAAAACACTTTTTTTAATAATAATAAGGTTTCAGAATTAATGTACATAATGGGACACTTTTTGTTAAATGCCACAGGAGACCATCATTAAGGCTATATACTCTGTAAACCTATATACTATACCCATAGCATGCTATACACTTATCAGCTGCAATGTTAAAAACACAGTGGACATAGTGAAAAATCATAGTTACAATAAAATGAACATCCAGAAATTATAACATTCCAAATGAGGATATTACATTTTAAGGCAGAAAACCTCATTAAAAAAAATGTAAACTGATAAGTAAAGGAATATTTTGGCAAAAAAAATTTACATTTACACAATTTTCCACTTAACCCAGATTCAGTCACCTCTTTAATTTAGTAATGGAGCTACAAGATTAAAGCCAAAGTTGCTAGCAAAAAGTCAACAGATTCCTAAATAGATTTTTTTTACAATTAAATCATATCTTAACCTACATCCATACATCCAACATACATCCATCCATCCTTCCTTTTTTTAAACCACTTTTTCCGTTTCCGGGTCGTGGGGAAGCTGGAGCCAATCCCAGCTGACTGCGGGCCTAAGGCAGGGTTCACCCAGGACAGGAGGCCAACCCATTGTAGGGCTACACATAGACAGACAACCATTCATACACACATTCACACCTACAGGCAATTTTAGAGTATCCAATAAACTTACTGCAGCCTTTGGACAGTGGGAGGAAACCGGAGTGTATCAGGATATCAAATTTATTTACAAAAAAGTTTCCAAAATACATTTAAGTTGGTCAGTGAAAACTTTGTAAATCTTTCTATGTTAAATAAATTTCAAGAGAATTCACAAATCCTAGATTCTTGTTTTCATTGCATTTTACAAAATGCCCCAAACTTTGTTCTGGTAATGAAGTTTGTATTTCATTGCTATAATGATCAATATTATCAATTGCCCAGCCCTACCCACTTGTGTATTGCACTGCATTGCATGAGTGCTGCTGAGGACAGGCTTTTAGCTAATGTTGGACATGTTGATGGGACTGGAAAAAAATACCTTTTAACATGGTCCCAACCCAGTTGCTAAAAACCAGCTATAAAGATAATCATGCAAATCGCTGCAATTAGGCCTTGCCACTGTGTCTGCTGATTTGCAGGATAGCTTCTCTAATCAAACACCACTTATGCCTGTTTCATTCGACAGAGAGAGGGAACATTTGTTTAACTCACTGCCTGCATTATCCAGGGGCCCCTCCTCTGGCTATGCCTATGAACAGAATGCTCCAAAATACATGATGAAATAATCTGAAATCTTTTTGACTTTTCATAAAGGCCAGTGGAACATAAAGCAAAGGACAGACATAAAAGTCTGTCAATCATCTAAACAGTCAATCTGCAGTGGTTTTGCTCACTCCAACTTCATTGAAAAATATTTTGCTACTGAAAATTGGCAGAACGTCCTCTCTAATATTCAACTTTTCAAGCCTAAATCACAGACACAGGGCTCATTTTCCAATCCAAAATTCTTGTGTATTGTCGTCACACTTTTATTAAGCTATACACTGATCAGCCATAACATTAACACCACTGACAAGTGAATAATATTGACTATCTTGTTATCTTATTACAGTGGTACCAGTTAAGGAATGGGATATGGGCAGTGGTGGCCTAGTGGGCATTGCCCTTGGGACCTGAGGGTCAAAGGTTCAAATCCCGGTCCGGGCACTACTGAGGTACCCTTGAGGTACTGTCCCACTACACTTAGTCACTGGGATGAAGAGGGGATTGTTAAGCCATACCAAGATAATCATTTTATTTTACTGCAAAGGCTATGTTCACAAACTAGTGAGCTCAACAGAGAAGTTATCCGGCATGGACTATCAAATCATCACTGGTTTGTTGCCACCACTAACTACAATGTCAAAAAGTCACAGGGAATGGCAAGCAGAATGAAAAAATAATCTCAAACACAGTCAAAAAGTATGATAAGGCCACGCTACATATGTAGCCTCTTTTTGATGGCCAGGAAAACAGAGATAGACAGCTGCAAGCTAATATAGCACACCTCTATCATGGTGGAATTTCTGACAGGTCTTCACCGCAACAAAGACATCTTCTTTCTTCACTGGTTTCCCCTATGGTGAGACATACAGCAGAAAAAAAGCTCAGTTAATTTAACAAATCTTTATCCCACCTTAAAATATATGTGGATGATAGTAGGATTGTTTACAACAGTTGTATAGCTAAAGAGTCATGTTAAGTCAGGAAAGGCAAAATCCATAAAAGTCGAAATGGAGCCAGTGAGCCCATTACCCCAGTTTTGCTCTATAAGCACTGTCATTAAGGCATTATACTGCTGTTCTGCACAAGATCAAACAGGACACTTCACAAAGAAAGTTAATGTGTACCCAGAGACTAGCTGCCAATGTTTAACTGCTGGCATAAACAGGTTTTGTGTTTGTTGGGACACAATTAATGAAATTAGATGAAATGAAAAAGAAGACAGCTGGACATCCTGTAAGAAATAGGAAAAGCAGCACTTTAATGGTAAAATCCAGAAAATATGATTCCAGTCATATGAAAACGTAATATATACTTCGATATAATGTTAATGGAAAGATACACTGTCAAAAGGTAAAATAAATACATTATACATACATTTATGAATTGGTTAAATTCCACCACCATTCCCCTGATTCCTATATAAAGCATTTTATTCTGTCACACCAGAGACTGCTTGGAAACAACAAACTGACTGAGCTGAAATTACAAACTATGACTTTTACCCTACACTTCTCAGAAGAGAATAATCCTCGTTCCTTTAAACTATTTTCTGAATAAGAATAAGTATGTCTGATTAACATTTTTAATGTTACTGCCTTAGTGCTGTAGCTCAAATTACACAAATGTGTCAACATGAATTTGCAGGTTTTGGTGAGTATGTTATTGTTTAGTTTGTATTTATTGTGCTGCTTAGTTAAAAATATGATTAAATAAAGTGATTAATGAAAGAGTCATTGCACATCTTTACTGTATGTTAACCATACATAAATGTCTTTTTTCATAAAAAAGTTTAAAGGAAATATGATTAGTCCCTTTGAAGAAAATGTAGGGTAAAAACAGTGCAGTACATAACATACACTGATAGCCATTAGCACCAGTAAAGTGAATAACATTGACCATCTAGTTTTTTCAATATAATGGTACCTGCCAGCGGGTTGAGATATATTAGACAGCAATTGAACAGTTCTTGATGTGCTGGAAGCAGGAAAAATGGGAGAGCATAAGGATCTGAGCCACTTTGACAAGGGCCTTATTGTAATGACTAGATGACAGAGCTCCTCCAAAACAGCAGGTCTTATGGAGCGTTCCAAGTATGTGGTAGCTAGTACCTGCCAAAAGTGATCCAAGGAAAACAACTGGAGAATTGGCAACAGGGTCCTCGGGGCCCAAGGCTTACTGATGCATGTGGGAAGTGAAGGCTAACCTGCCAGGTCCAATCCCAAAGAAGACCTACTGCGGTTTAAAAAGTAATTTGACTCACTGATATGTAAGGTTTAGAAGAGGCCATGTGGAGGGACAAAGAAGACACTGCTTACGTCAGTGAGGAGGGGATGGTTGTGTCACGAGACTGCATGAGTTGTTTGGCCCTACGCCAAAAACAGGTAAATATAAATGTAAACACGGCGTTGTGTTTGGTAATGGGCACAGTTAGCATGGTAGATGTTAACATGGAGCAAATGGGCCTGCTCTGGTTACACAGCACACGGGAGACTGAGAAGAACATATTCAGGCCTCCCGTGCCACAAGCAACCAAATGCGAGCCTCCCTGGTGCAGCCAGCGCACTCACTAACCAGAACCAAACAAAACCCCCTGCTACTAGGAATCACAGGGGGCAGGGGAACTGAACCCCAAGACACTAAAATGGAAGCCCAGCAGACAGCCAAAACGAGCATCGCTCGAGGCCTGTCTGCTTAAGGACACAGGAAGGGAGAGACAGGGAGACCAAGAGATAAACACAGAAGAGCCTTTACCAAATTACCTGCGAGTGCGGTGTGGCCAAAGCAAACATGCTAGCCACACCTGTAACCAGAGACGAGGACTCTGCGCCTCATGGTTAGATGACCCTGTTTATAAGGGCTTTGGCCCAGGTAAAACACATAGGCACGATTGATGTAACCATGGTGGCACATGGCCAAATTTCCCCGGACGGGCCGTCACAGAGCGGTCGTGAAGACAGACTCTCAAAGCCCCCCTGCTGGCCTGGCGGGGCACTAACCCTTAATTGACAGAAAGGTGTAAGAACACACAATGTACCACAGTCACAGCTGTTTCAGCTGCATGAGCGGGACCTGCTCCATATTAGGCAGGTGGTGCTAATGGCTGATTAGTGTAAGTGTATACAGTAACAGTAATGACTATTCATTTCACATGCTTTGTGTATAAGCATAAAACTACCATGGGAATAGCTGGGAATCTTTAAGCTCAGTAGTAGTGGTTAATTGACAGATTTGTTATGAAACACCTACAGTGAAACAAGGATAAGAGGTACCTACGCAGCTGGGCAGGTAAGAATTCACAGTAGATGCACAGTGGTTGGTATTGGGAGAACCATGCAGCTCTGAGCAGAACTCCCGGACATCAGTCAAAGCAGGTCCTCTTCCTTCCTCCCAAATATACAGAGCAATCTGTAAAAATGATCGCAGTCGACCACACTTTTAAAATATACCAATTAATATAGTCAATAAAAGACGAGCTGGGCAAATAAGTACTTATCAGTTAAAAGGGGAAGACAGGAGTACAGGAGTACACAGAGGAATATTAATGAAAAGGAAGACACTGGTAAGAGGAGAGACCAGACAATTCAGAACAACCTTTCAGAACTCAGAACCAATAGACAGAATGAAAAAGAGAAAGAGCAGAGCACCCTGACAACCCTCTTAACAACTGACAGTCGTATTATTCGTGAGACAGAGTAAGAGAGTGAGAGAGAGACAGGAACATCTCTTTCGCTATCACAAGCGCTCAGACTCCACACTAGTGACATTTTCTCACATCGGTATTGGTGCAGATGACTACATGCAAGTGTGCAGCAGAAAGTAAAATGGGGAAGGTGGATAATAAAGGAAACAGAACAAAGGTGCTGAAAGGGGAATTGGGAGGGTGTACAAGCAGGCATGAGAGAGGAGCTGAGGAGAAAAGAGCACTATGGACAGCTGAGGGTATTATAGAAATCATGGCATGATAAAAAAAGGAAAGGGGTTGAAAGCTGTTCTGTAAAAAATATCTTGGCACCAACATAGAAATTGGGGGAGATGGATACTGAAAATGAGATGTAAATCCTAAATTAAGCAAACAAAATCTGCCAATGAGGTAAGCCAAATTTATTTACTGATTGTTTATATAAGCCATAAAAATCTACATCAAAGGAAAAAAAGAACTACTAATAATTTCAGATAATTTTGTTTACACTAATTTACACATAAGTCTTACAAACTTTTGCTTATTGCAAGAAATTGAAATTTTGCTTGTCCTATGTACATTTTTTGTTGGTTATAAAGATTTACATCCCATTTTTAATGTAAGCTTTTTCGAATGGTGAGGATTTATTTTTTTTAGGTAGACAGACAAGACAAGATAGATAGATAGATAGATAGATAGATAGATAGATAGATAGATAGATAGATAGATAGATAGATAGATAGATAG
>JBBPDA010148841.1:0-20011 GCA_037974385.1 Arnoldichthys spilopterus
AAGCTGTAGGAAGAAACCTCGGGAGGAACCAAGGCTCAGAAGGGGGAACCCATCCTCCTCTGGTCGACACCGGATAGGAATATCAAACAAGAGAAAAGGAATAAATAAAATAAGTATATTTATAATAATAATTCTCAGTACAATATTAATAAGGGACCAATAGGATAATTCAGTATATTTACCCAGAGCTTCATTGTGCTACGTTTTAATTAAAATGCAGTTGAATGAAAGCTGTAAAGTAACAGCAATCCTGCAACCATCCAAATATTATATATACATATACACATACATACAATTAAATATATAAATTGATATAGTACATTTTAATCTCAAAGAAAATTCCATAATATTGTTTAAAATACATGTACTTTTTCCTCATAGCACGTTGCATCCACACTAACATCCCATATGTCCAAGTGAGCCCATCCGGTGTCCAAACCGGAAGGCCGCTTTTACCTGCTGTCCAACTATAGAGAGCCTGGCCGCGCATTGATGACGTCACGGCACAGTGTAATGAGGGGATTTATTAATTAGATTTGTTTCCCAAGTTTTGAAACACAAACGGCTCTCTGTGGAGGACAGACGGTGTCTCCGCCGTCTCATAGCAACGCCACATTGTGGGTTTGTTGGAGGAATGAAAGAATAGAAAGAACGAGGAAAACGCACGCGTCCCGGCCCAGAGGTGTGCAAACATAATAAAGAGGCCGGATTATAACCGAGCTATAATCAGCGCAGCGTTCATCTCTGAGCGTCATCACGAGGGGAATTTTCTGACTCTAACAATAGCGCCACTTCTGCAATAAGCGCACGGTCTACCTGCTCGTGCTCTCCGACGTGTTTTTTTCCACCTTTTTTCTCTTTCAAATTTTCCAACAAGCCAATAAGATGAGTTTGAGAGCAATAATGTGTGTCAACCGCTCTGTGACCTGATAACTTCAGGTGTTGGGGGTGACATCACACCGCAGTGACGTATAAGGGCAGATGTGGACCAGCGGCGGGGAATATAAAGCGCGCGCCCGGCGGGCCATCAAGCACATCCAAAAGCACTTCCAGATATCTGCACCAGCCCCTAAGGACTCGCGAAAACACAATGAAGACTCTGGTCGCCCTCCTCTCGCTGCTCTGCTGCGCCGCGCTGTGCGCTGCAAACCCGCGCCCGCTGCGTCACCCGCCGCGCTCCCTCCCGTTGGACAGCGGCGCGACCTGGTACAACCTCGGAGTGATGGCCAGAGACGTAAGTCAGGGGCGGGCGATGATGGTGGACACCGTGGTTAAACTGCACAAAAAAAAACTGTTAAGTCTATTTGTGTCTAAGTGTGTGTTTTTGGTGTGTACACAGGCACAAGCGCAAGACAGGGACCACGAGACTCGACTTATCCCAGTGATCCCGAAGGAGAAGTTGCAAGTAAGTATGGTTAGTGTATGTGTGTGCGTGCGTGCGTGTGTGTGTTTGTGTGTGTGTGACTCAATCAGCATAAGAGTGCATAACTCTAACATCATAATCTCTAACAGTGTGTGTGTGTGTGTGTGTGTGTGTGTGTGTGTGTGTGTGATTCTAATTGCATGTACCCGTGCCATTAACTACATGCCTGTCTTGTCCAGGATGGCGGAATGTGCTGTGTTAATGTCAAAATTCTCAAGTACTACTTGAACCACATTCTGCACCATGTGAACAGCAGCTACTCTCACATCCACCTCGTTAGGCACGACCTGCGCCGGGTGGTCCAAGACCTGGATTCGCACTGTGTAAGTTATTATAATGCCCCAGCACATTTAGGCCAATGCAAGCCTCTCCAACCAAATGCATGCTCTCATTACTCATTCTTATGCTGTTTTGTTGCAGAGTTCCAATCTGGTGGGTCTGGAGCACTTCCATACCTTCACAGAGAACCTCCAAAAAGCTGGAGAGAAGTATGAGGTAAATAACCTGTTTAAAGGAAAACGTTTTCAAACGTTTTTCAGCTTGATTTCAGTCATTTGCATCAGTATTGAACGCGGAATAGTCATACGCTGTAATTTCCCTTTACTTACCAAAGAACCACAAAGCAATTGACATTTAATGCACTTTATCACATTTTTATTGGTGCCTGTTAGAGGGTTGTTTCCAGTGAACAGGTTATTTGTTTTTTTACAAGTGGTTACTGGCTGCATGCTACAGATGCAACTGATTGGCTGGAGTATTCCTGATGGCCAGACATTCTTTAGTATCTTCATCCTCACATCATTGACTGACTAATAAGTCTCCAAATTATTAACTGAATAATAAATCTGTAGTTTTAAACAACTGTAGGCTTGAGGTCGTCTCCTTACTCATAATTATGTAAAACTTATGTTAGATTTATAGTAGTTACCAGGTAACTCACATGATTTACTGAATTTGCTTAAGATTAATAACTGAATAATAAGTTTTGGCTTTAAGAACTTAATTCACCAACAGCACTCAGTTTCACATATAAGGTTGCAGTGAATTAACCATGCTCATTACCCTCTTCTTTCAGAGTAACGCTATGGTCCTCAACAAGGCCATCGGTGAGACTGATATTCTCTTCCAGTACCTCTACGTGACCTGCAGACCCCTGGCCTGAAGCTCTGAAGTTCTGCTGACCCCCCGAAACGCTCTGCCCTTATTTCTGACCTTGACAAGTGTTTTTGAAACGATGTTGTGTTCTTATTTAAAATATGCAAATTGTTATTTATTAAGCTGATATTTATTTGCTCTATTTATTATACATAACGAGTGATTGGTTTTTCTATGGACAGCACACTCACACAGTGTGTGAACTGCGCTGTTGCATAACATTGTAAGGCCACACAGATGGTCACACATATGAACTGGCTTGAATGGAAACCCAAAGCCGGGGCACTGGAATGTAAATGCATTATAAAAGCATTTTTTGTAGTTTTTTTTTATTTGATCATAAAAAATTATGTTCTTTGATATTGCTCTATTTAAAATGGATTTCTATCGACAAAAAAATATTTAATATTTATTTATTTGCATATTGGCACTGGTTTGTCAGAGATTCAATAAATGCATTTTTAAAAATCTGTCATGTTTTTTTTTAATTTGTGTAATAATGGCAATTAGAGTCACACACACACACACACACACACACACACACACATTGAATTATACAATTACACAATTATAAATTTTTTTCATCAATCATTTTCTAAGTTTAAGTATACACTGATTAGCCATAACTTTAATACCACCTGTCTAATATTGTACAGGTCCCCTGCATGCCTCCAGAACAATTCACTGTGACTATGGTGCACTGTGTTCTGATATCTTTCTATTAGAACCAACATTCACTTTTTAGCTTTCTGTCGCTACTTGTCATTCCTTGAACCACTTTGGGTAGATACTGAGCACTGCATACCAGGAACACCCCACCACATGTAACACTTCAGTGATGCTCTGACCCAGTTGTTTAGCCATCACTATAAGTACTTTGTCAAAGTGGCTCACAAAGAAATAAAATTTACTTTACATCTTTACGCTAATCCACTAACCCGTTTTAACTTCAAAAACGGACTGTTCACTCACTGCATAATTTATCCCACCCACAAGCTAGATAATCAATGTTACTCCCTTTCCCTGTGAGTGGTTTTAATTTGTGACTGATTAGTTTCATATTTTATGTACTTCATTAGCAATGCATATGCTGTATAAGTTTTAAAAAGTTTTGAAAGATTAATACATAAAGAATGATTTCTGGGTTCCTTAGATTGCAAAGACCTTTGTCCTGAAGAAAGCAAACTGAAATCTGTGCAAGTGTGTCAAATCTCCAGTTACACCTTAGACAACACAGCTTAATGATGTAAAGGTTATTTTTAATTATTAGAACTATATTAAAGTTACTTATAATAAATGAAATGATTTCCTGCAATATTCATTAGGAGGACAGCATTTATGTGTAGGGGCAGTGTAACAGACATTTAACAGAGTGTAACAGAGTTTTAAATGCTACTGTGCTTCAGGAACAAGGAACTACACATCTGTATTCTCCAGTTTCATTTACAACCTACTGAACTTGAAATGAAATGCATTACCTGTACAGGACTATTTATTTATCTACAACACACAAATTTCCAGTTCCAGGAAATTTCCAGAAAAGTTCCAGCTGCCAAAACAGGGTGATCAACATTTGAAAAACATTTGAGGGAATGTACTTCCTCAAACTTGATTGGCTGAAGAAATACTGTCACATTATTTACATGCTCTGTAAAATCTGGAGGAATGGTTCAGCATGGATCTTTGGGTGACACCATGCTTGCTTTAAATCCATATGCCAGGAGTAACATAATCCAAATTAGCAGTAACGTATCCTGCTTTGATTTGCTCTATATTGGGAACTAAACCAAACTAAACCTCCTTAACAATCTTCAGTAAAGGTGAAGCAATCCTACAGTCACTCCTTAGTTTAACCTAAAGTTCTAGATTTAACAGTATATGTTATTTCATTGCAAAATATCTTCAAGCCTATTTAAATGATGTGCTCATAGTGTACAGAATCAGAATCAGGCATATGGAAAACAATTTCATAGTGAATCTGCGGTGTGAGCAACTGGGTCACTGCAGGATTCAGAATGAAACAGTGAGTTTTAATAAACTGCAGCTCTTTTTCCAAGGTTGCTATGTTCAGTTTAATGTTCAAAGTGCAAGTAATGTGTGAGTAGTCTTTAATATGCATCCATACGCAGGCTGGTTCAGGAATACTGGGTTGTTTTATTACAGCGTTTCCACCTCTGGCCAGACATTACAAAACCATGGTGCATATTATAAAAACAAAAAGACAAAAACTGTGTAAATAGCTAAAAATAATTCCTTGCATTTATGAGACCTTTCTACAATATTTCTGTTTCTACTGAGTATAGTTTTGCTTTGAGATGGTATTTAAAAAGCAACATAGTAAGAGAATTTTAAAGATTTATGTTTTTTAAATTCTTCTGTTTTATATTTTTCTCTTTTAACACTTATAACAATTATTTGGGTTTATTTGCCAAAATTAGTAATTTAATATTTACATGATCAAATTTCAGTTGCCGATGTTCATGTGTTTATAGTTATGACATCACAAACACAAATTCAGTGTGAATTCAGATTCAAGTTTAAAGTGAATGCCTTTGCTCTTCATGTAATACAGTGATCAGAGAAACCGCTCATCTCTTTTCAAGTCTTCTTCATGGGTGATTGTATGTGATAATATTGTATTGTGTTGTATTGTAGGGAACTGTATGTATGCATGTATGTATATATGTGTTTATTTATTTGTCTATTACAGTACCATTTAAAGAGGTGAATAACTAAATCCAAGAATTCTTGCTATGCTAGTCAGTAGCTGCTGGAGTGAAGTGCGAGTAGTGGAAGTTGTGCAATTGCCTGTTTACACACGGAGGACAAAAGAGTCGTAACAGTGTGGATTCCAGCAGAAAAGAGAAAGACAACACCGTGTATGACACCTGAGATATGTAAACTTCCTGGTTTGTGTGTGAGTGAAAAAGCCCAGAATGATGAAAGGAAAGTCAGAATAATGAAAGGAATCAAGAACTGGGAGAGTTTGGTTTTGAAGCATGTAACCTGTAGTCTTCTTAATGTTTGAAATGTTGGGATATTTTAGCTCATAACCCTGCTCGAAATAAATTCAGTGGTATTTTTAGCAGATGCTGGCCCAACCCTCCAGGCAGGTAAACTTTAGACTGCTGTTTGAAGTCTGGTTTTCAAAGCACCGAAACTGGTGCGGCATTTCTCCCATTACATCATACTGGGTATTGGAGGAACATATTGTGGCTCTAAAAAGACTCTAACAGCTTTTTCCTTGGTTCCTCTCGAGGATGCCCCTCGCCCCATTTTCCTTTGATGTTTTTCATCACTTGTGCAATAAGCAATTAACAAAAATGAAGGCAGAAAAATCTGAGAAAGATTTTTAAAAAACTTGTTTGGCATCATATATTGTTTTTTCTTCCTGTATATATTAAATTCAGCAAATAATCAGTATTTGTCAACTCAAAGCAAGTGTGTTTTTGCAGAGTAAAAATGTTTGGGGACAAAAACTTGTGCAAAGTATATTTGTAATAATTAAATAAGAAAAACATTAAAGGATGTGCATTGTGGATTAATGTGGCATTTTTGAACGTACGTCTCATGAAAAGTTACAGTACTACTCAGCTTAAACTTGAACTCTGTAACCCTCAAAGCACATTTCTCTGTCACTGACTAAACCATGTCCATTGGCCTTTTGTCATGTACAGTACAAGCACCCTGGTGGTGGTCCTCTCACACCTCACTGACTCATACCCTGACGAAGACACATCTTTGAAAGGAGGTTCTTGTTCGGGAAGTTGTCTATCTGGGTCAGATGAAGCCATAAGTTCAGTCTGGTGGGTGGGTGACCTGGTTGGCAGAAGTTGGATTACACCATTACTTGGCTGAACATGTTTCAGTAATTGTCAGAGATTATAAGTTTTAATGGGCAGAATGAGCTTGAAGGAGAGCTTTGCACATGCAGCTGTCCACATAAAGAACATTTTCAGTGTTACATATCATGTCGTATGACGTAATAATTGCACATTTTACAGAAAAAAAGGTCCAACCACAAGCACCCATATATTTGGCACACACAGAGCAGTATGCCCCTATGCTGGAAAAACCTTTGTGTATTTTGTAGTATATAGTGGAGCTGGGCACTATGACGAACTTTATCTTAATAATGTCAAAATATGTCTCAAAATGCTATTCTAAGCATATTGTGATATCGGGGCACTAATGGCTATTTTTGTCCATTCTTATCAGATGTCAAATGTCATATTGTGTATTAAGAACATAGTCCCGAGCTATTATATTATTGCCATATTAGCCACTAGTAGTATATAAGGTATTAATAGTTTAAAAAATATGATTTTAACTATTACATTTATTAAATGTAAAAATTCAATTTTATTGCAAATAATTTATATTCTACGCATTATCTTAAAAGAAAAATAATCTAAAAGAAGCATAATACATTAATTTATATTTTAAAAGTATGGCAACAGCATTTCCAAAAATGTTATTATGCTTTTTATTATTTATTATAAATGTTATTTTTATTATTATTTATTTAAATATTATTAGATTATATTGTGTATGCTTTAAAAACGTTTACTTATTCTTTTTCAGCACATGATCTCTGCAAATGATGAGCACTGTAAATATGCTGCGTTGCACGCAGGAAATGTGGGCTGCAAGGGAGTGCGGGTGTGCGCATTGTTTAACCTACATTCTGTCGCTCCAAAAATGAGCATGCGACCGCCAGGGGCGCAGAATGGAGACACGGTCAGAGCTAACAGAGGTGGTAGGAATTCTCCAGGCCCCCAGGCGGAGCCTATAAAAGTCATGAAACGTCACCTGCCCCACACACCTCACTGTGTGCTGGCCACACTGGACTCAGGTTAACTCTGCTCATCCCCACTCTGCCACGATGCGCTGGACAATCCTGACCCTCCTGACCCTGGCAACCTTCATACCCTCCTGCCCAGGTAAAAAGAGCAAGAGGTCCGAGCAGGTGGACTGCCTGGTCAGGTGCATCAATCCGCAAATGATCAAGGACATGCTGCGTACTTTAAAGGACATCAACAGATCTTTGCCAGTAAGTAGGGAAAAGGACAGTGATAGGTGAAAGAGAAGAGCAAGAGGTTAAAGAATGTCTGTAATGATTCAGCATTCATGACTAATGTTCTTTGCTTCCTCTAGAATGTCAACAAAGAAAAGAGCAGACAACACAGATATGTGCCCAGGTTCTTTATGAAGGTAAGCCTGTTGTCTAAATTAGAGGTTGAAAGACATCTTCAGGGTTAGAGAATTTTTAGAAGAGAATGGGATGTAAATGTCATTAGCTGAGACCATTTGATAACATTCTTTGCTTTCCCAACCTGCTTGTTCTTGATTATTTAACTGAAGGTACATTTGTATTGAAGACATATATCTATATCCTAAGGCTGGCAATTCTAAAACTATGTAAAATATGCCAGCTGTTCACTTTATTAATAAGTTATAGGAATAAGAATAAGGTAATCGGGCTTGAATAGAAAAATGCATATGTTCATATGCATTTAAATATAGTGGCCATGCACTGATGTGACGTGATCTCAATTGCAGAAGAAACTAAATGTCGCTGGGATCAACAAGATTCTGGGAATCTATGAGGACCATGTCTTCAAGAAGCTGTGGACCGGTGACATGAAGGACCCTAATAGCTTTACACATGCCTTCTCTAGACTTAAAGGCACCATGGAATATTGTGTGAGTACCTGCTCGCCTCAGGAAGGTGGCACAATCGGATACAAAAGTAATGAAGCCAGCCAAGAGCTGATAAGCAGTAAAGAAAACTTGCTTGGTTTTATACTGGGGCAAAAAATCTCAGTAATTATGTTGCAATGAACAACAAATATACACACATATAAAGAGGGAGCACTGTGGTTTATTATTATTCATATTATGGCTTATTGTTTTTGTTAGTGTTATTATTTTAATAACCTGTTTGTTGTCCCATTAGAAGGGTCACAGTCAAGCAACACTGGCTCCCAAAATAAAGGAGACGATAAAGGACATGGAAGAAAGCTTCAAAAAGGTATGAAATGTCCAGCCTTTTCTGATTTTAACAGTGCTTATGTTATGAAACATGCATTTTGCAATGCATTTTGCCATTTCAGTCAAGTGTGACACAGACAGTGGCGTATCATTAGCTCTTATGGGCTGTGGAGCAAACCAGACAAAATAATAAGCACCCCAATATAAAAACAATGAATACAAAATAAAGAAAAAAATTAATTGACTTTTTTAATTTTCTATTTCTATTTAATTGTCTTTTTTATGTCTCAACTGTGTGGTGGCTTAATTTGGGCTAATGTCTTAGCTATGGGATTATTGACTAAAGCCCTCGTCCTTGGTGTAAGTAACGATATAAGATAATGATAATAATGATGGGTCAGTTGGCCCCAGTGTAACTGTCCTGTCTGCATTGCCACTGAACACAGGTACTATGCTTGCCCACTGATCCGATAAAGCTGGAGGGAGAGTGATTCTCGAAGTTGCATTCAGTGGACTGTTCTTGTTTTAGGTCCTGCGCACCTGTACATACTGTGCAAATCTGAGTACCATATAGACAGACTGATAGACTGTCCTGTGTCACTGGAGAATAACTGTGTGTATTCTGTCTTTGGCAGCTGAGACCTGATGAGCTGTGGAACGCAGTAGGAGATTTCCAGACAGTGCTGCACTGGATCAGTCTTTACATGGACAAAAAAACGTGGCACAGCAAAAACGCAAAGTCTTTTACAAACTAATTCAAAACCTGCACACACACACACACACACACACACACACACACACACACACACACACACACACACACACACACACACACACACATCCTAATACCTAAAAATATCAGTAAAAATGATATCTACTCCTTCATCAGTTTCAATCCAACGGCTGGGATTTCATGAAGCATGGAGCCTCGGCTGCAAATAAAGTGACCCGTGGAGGCCTAACTGAAGGCATAGTCATTTATCTTGCATCATTGGACAATCCAGGATTCTGACTACTGTGATCTGTCTAACTGAGAAAATTCCATCACAGAAAAAACCTAGATGAACAGAAGAGTACCCTTGCTATGGATGATGCAGGCAGAAGGCATCATAAGGATGACATTACCTGCTATTGAACAGCAAGAGAAACTGCAGTGGAACCTGATATAACTTCAGAAAGCTTTTCACTTATTACAGTAACTTGATGCACTGTCCCAGTGGTGACTGGGTGTGTGGTTAGGCAAGATGCTACCTGCCATGTATTACCATATCAGTGTTAGACATTTATGTATTTTGTATTTAAATATGCACTCAGGATTTGACAATATTCTACAGATAGAGGATCTTTCAGTATTGTATGCATATTTATTATTTCAGGATAACTTATTTTTTACATAATTTATTACATTATCGCATTTGATAATTTTATCATTACATTAATTATTAATCTATGCACTCTGAATTGTGGACCTAGCCAATCATGTCATGTCAAATGGTTTTGTACTGTGTAACTGTGTAGGAGTTTAAAAATACCTCTTAGTACCATATAAATCTCTTTAACTGATGCACTGATTTGCACAGTTTTGAATAAAGTTTTACATTTTTTCTGATCAATGAGTAATTATTGTAAGTTATAAGTTAACATTGAGCAGTACAGAGGTTGAGGAGTCAGAAGTACGGCATAAAACCAGCCCTGAGGCCTTTATCAGGTGGGATTTGTGGTCATGTTTTGATATCCCTTTCAACTGCTGCCTGTTTTTATTAAGGGCACTCATAGTTGGTTTGTGAATGTACTGCAAAAATACGGAAACTGGAACTGTGGGCCGATGTCAATATCTAAAATATTTCACATGCATAACTGCACATGCTAATACCGGTGCTGTTTGATAAACACTGAATGCAGATGTTTTAGCATAGCAAACCTGCACTGCCTAAACCAGAGGTGGGCAATTCAACACAACTCCCTCTTCAAACAGACTTACTAAACCTATACGAGAGAAGGAGGTGAATGCAGATACGAAGAATTTAATCCATTGATTCCTTACTTAATCCCTCAACAAGCAAATGCCTACAGACTAAGCAAAGAAATGAGCAGGAAAACAAACAAAAAAGTGGAATTTGCCTACAAAATCTACCCAGAAAACATACAAAGTTAAACTATTTACTACATATTTTGTACATATTAAGGTTTTAAAAAACTTGAGGTACACAAAGGTTTTGTTTAAGTGAAAATATTTGGTTTACTTTTTTTTAAATGTGTAAACTTGTGTATACCGTTTTAATAAGTACATCATTCATCTATCCATTTTCTAAGCTGCTTCTTCCACTTCGTGTCACAGGGAAGCTTGAGCCATGGGCCCAAGGCATGGTTCAATAAGTACATCATTTACCTATTAATTTAATAATACTTTTTAAATTAAATTAATCAATATAAAATTATTATTAATAAAGAATAATTCATAGTAACACCTATGAATAAAAATAAAGAGTCTAAATATTAATGTATTAACAGTTAAATACTAGGTCTGTGAATACAGTATAATACAAAAGTAAATGTTCATGCATTGTAATCTTATGCACTCTATATGAACAAACTAACATTTATGCATTACATACATCATAATTCATTCCCATGCAAATTGTTGATTTTTCAACATATTTGAAAAAGCAAACATATCAACCTCTTTGATACAGTGCTTACAGATAAAGATGACTATACTTCAAATGGCATATTCAGTTTTAAATGAGATGTTCATTATTTAAGCAAAACAATAAACAGGTCAGTTAGAAAGAAAAAGTAAGTGCACCCTTACATTTCTCACACCTTTAAGTCCATAAAATTAGAATCAGGTGCCACTGACTAGAACTTCCTGCAGATGGAGCCTCCTGGATTCTCCAGTAGGGGAGCTGGTAACAGGTGAGGGGATTGTGATTCGGTAAAAATGGAACAGTCAACAAAGGTTCACACTTTGCAAGCAAATGTGGGTCATCGCTTATCACTTTGTGCCAGAGCTGGATGAATATGGTTGGGTACCATGCTCAGTATTAACTCAGGTCTGTGGACTGAGGCTGGTGGTGAGTTTCTCGCACTTTTATAGGTCCTGGCATTTTGTTGTATCTTACTTAGTCAAGTGTAAACCAAATGAAAACTAAAACCGAAAAACTTGTGCCAGAGCTATGATCCATTTCCCATGTCCCATGTTTAGCTTCTAATCAGTGAACACGACCACAAGTGGAAATGACTGCATTCTCCACTGGTGTGGCAAACAGCCTCTCTCATCAGTAGATCTGAACTTCTGTCTGTGCTTATGATTTAGTAGCCAGCATTCTCTCATCACCAGAGTTTTTATACTGCTGGTCACAAAGAAAGATGGCAGACTTCTTGACTATCCTAAATGATATATGTAAATGACCTCTGTTCTCAATGGCTGCTCTATATTGTACCTCATTTGCAAAGTAGCCTGGACTGATACACGCTTTATAACTTCATTGTGGAAGGGCAGTGCGTGAATTTAATATGCTTTTCAGAATTAAATATGCATATATAGATGCTATGGATTAGATATTGCGTGTTATGTTTTGAAATTTTAACATTTTTTATATGCCACATCAAAGCTCTTTTATAAAAACAAAAAACATGAAACATTTGGTTTTACAAAGTCAAACATCAAAGATCAAAGGTTACTTTGTTGTCATCAGTAGCTTTTACAAAGTGACACAAGTGTATTTACAGAGCAGTCCTTGTTTTCCAGTTCGGAGGTAGACATGATGATGCTTATACGTTGCAGAACACTATCTGTGAATGGCCTGTATGTCTATCAAATGGCCACTCTTTAAAAAAATCACTTGTCAAAACAAAGTCAAATTTGTGTATATTACTTTTTTGAACAGACACTGCCACAAAGCAACTTTACAGAAGTCCAAGTCTATGCTCCCAATGAGTAAAGCCAGAAGTGACAGACATGAATGGTTGCCAATATTTTCAGAGAAATACTTAAAAAATGTTAGAAAGGACCAGACAAAAATTATATAGTGTGTGTTTGAAACAATATATGAAGGCATACACACTCTTTCAGCAGTCTAAAACCACTAATAGCATACATATCTCAAAGGAAATAGAGAATTGCCACCAATATAAGTAAAATGCTTTCAGTGTTAGCAAACAGGCTGTTCCGCCATTCTCCGATTTCTTTTATAGCTCACCAGGACTTATGTGCATAAATAATCACTTTAAAACCCTCATAAAATCCAATGAAATAACAATAATTTTAAACATTCCATGAAACATTACTAAACTAACTTAGCTGCATACATTATATTAAACCTATTCATTCCTTTTGATTTATGAATCAGGAAATAGGAAATTTGCTAAATATTGCTAAATATAATGGGAAACTTATCTATCCGTTTAACACTTCTACTGTAAAGTTTTTGTTCAATGCTCTCCTGCATAATTACACTTTCTAAGCAATAAGTGGACAGTTCACTTGAAGAACTGGGTGATTTGGTTTGCTACATCATCAACTCAGAAAAGTCAGATTAGTGCTGCAGCTCTGTTTAACACTAAAGACAGAAATTCATCATTTTCAGGGGAAAGCAGATTTAAAAAATCAAATAACAACATTTTCCAGAATTTTTATTTAAGTCTCCTAATAGACACTGTATGTCATAGAATGTTTTTAAAAGACCCCCAGAATGATTTTGAGGTTAATTAGTAGATCTCTAGTATTTTACCCCTTACCATATAGTAGATTTTAGATTGATCAGATAAACTATCAGTGTTCAGATAAACAAGATAATGATGGCAGGCTGGTACAGCAGAAGTTCCTGAAAGTCACTGAATTCTGCTTAAAGCTTAACCACAAATTTTTATACACTAAGCAGTCACAAAGCCTCTGTGCAACGAAAGGGTAAAAGCAAATGCTTGTGCACATGCATGCACATACATGGCCTTCAGAAAAAGTCAGCAGTCAGGACAAGGTCACATTTTCCCATGTTAGCTTCTGCTGCTTTGACCTTAAGGTTGCCTTACTATACAGTACAGATTTGCTTAAAATGAACAAAACAAGACTATCATGAAAGCAGTTTTTTTTCACTATTTGAACTACCAGCAGCCCTTGACATCTTGTTAATGGACCAAAAATGGGTCAAAATTAATTGAAATAAAAGCGCTCAACATTAACAGTGCATTTTCTCCTTCTCCCACAGGGCTATGATATTATAATTATTATAATTGAATTGGACAGTCCAAAGTCTTAGCAGCTGAGATAATATAATTTATATTTTAATAGCATTTTTACACCCTTAATAGAGTTATAATATAGCTGTTTCATCCATCCATAGATCCATTTTCTAAACCGCTTCTTCCAGTTCTGGGAAGCTGGAGCCAATACCAGTTAACTACAGGCCCAAGGTGGGGTACACTCAGGACAGGAGGCCAACCCATGGCAGGGCAACACATAGACAGACAACCACTCATACGGGCAATTTTAGAGTATCCAATCAACCTACTGCAGCCTTTGAACAGTGGGAGGAAGCCCATGCGAACACAGGGAGAGCCAACAAACTCCACACAGAAAGGCACCCATGGCCGATCCAGGGCTCAAACCCAGGACCTTCTCACTGTGAGGCGACAGCGCTAACCACTGCACCAACATGCCACCAAGCTGTTTCATTAAAGTTCAAATGGATATGTTTGTATATTCAAAAGTGCAGACACAGCTTTTTGTGAGTTTGACTACTTTATGGTGCATTCACTGCACATGCACTTAACGTATAATCTAAACAGTGGAATGGGAGGATTTTAAGTAGTTAGTCACCATGCCACATCAGTTAGAAGATTACAGTCTAAAGTTTCCCAGCACTGGGCTGTGGAGCAGTATAACTACATCATCTAGAGTTATGGAGCTCCATCTAGTACCAATAGGATGCAGAATGGCAGAGGCTGCTATTGCAGCTAAGAGGGGACAAACGCTGCATTCCTGGCCCTGATTTCTAAAGAAACATTGAGAAGGTGCACACAAACTTTTGGACATATAGTGTAAATGTCCTTCTGGAACACAGAAACTAATATTTTCTGTATTTTGTTGTTCTGAATGATATGGATTCAAGATCTAGCTTCTTTTTATTATACACAACATTTTGTGTATTTCCATTTTTCTGAAAATGGAAAAACTATTGATAATTCAGCATGGATTTTTTTATCTAGTGGCTGCAGCCAGTCTACGTTACTGGGGACAAGCAGCAAAAAGGGTGTACAAACAAATATTTATGATTTCTACAACACACAAGTGTCATCATAGTGCATGAAAATTCATAGTAACACTGGGGTAGTATGGCACCCTCTTGTGGTAAAGAGCTGAACTGACGTGGTTGAGCCTAGTACAAAATAAAATCACACTATGTACTTAGATAAATAACTTGTGAAAATGGATGAATATAAGAAATATAAAGGACGAAGCATGCTTTGGTATACTTCTAGGCAGCTAAGAAACTATTTATACCAGCAATAAGTAAAATTACTATATATGAGTAGGAAAAATGTGAATTCATACACAAACATATAAATAACATAAATGTGGTAAAAAAGAAAAAAAAATATCTTTATTTCAAACAAAACTTACTGATATGAATACAAAAGTCAGGACTAAACCTGTAATCTTCTAACTTTAGATTGATCAGATAAACTGAGTCTTTGATGGTAATACTGGGCTTCCTCAAAGAGAGGTTTGTGAATGGTTTTGCTAACACTTTCACACACACAAAATCATAATGTGTTGATTATTTGTTTACTTGTATTTATTTAAATGATAGTGTTTATTAAAAAAAAATTAAATAATACATGCCTACTGTCCTGACAAATGGCTATGCTACTGTAGCAGTACTGTGGCAATAGTAATATTGCACAGTACTGTGGCGAGTGTCTATGTCTGTGTCTTAAATTTGTCAGTGCTGATGTTAATGACTGTCTTATGATAATGATGGCAGGCTGGTACAGAGGTTCCTGAAAGGCACCAAACTCTGAAGCTTAAACACAAATGATTATACCCTAAGCAGCCACAAAGCCTATGTGCAACGAAAGGGTGAAAGCAAATGCATATGCACATGCATGCACATACATGGTCTTCAGCAAAATTCAGCAGTCAGGACAAGGTCACATTTTCCCATGTTAGCTTCTGCTGCTGTAGCCTCAAGGTTGCTATGTAGTGTATTCATGCTTTATGGATGTTTCACTGTGGTAATAAGTGTATTTTCCAGTTTCTATGGTTTCTTATCAGATCATTCAAATCTGACATCCCTAATCAAGGATGTGTTTGCACCCGAAGAGCTGCTGCTGACTGAATTTTTTTAAAAAATAAAATCAGAGATCAGCAGTTTCAGAAATACTTAAACTCAGAAGTCTGACATGAAAAATCACACCACAGTCAAGTTTTTTTCCCCTACAAATGCCTTGTAAGAGCAGGTTGGTAAAGAAGTGTAGAATTTCCTGAAAGTCACTTAACTCTGAAGTATAACCACAAAACGTCTATATACTAAGCAACCACAAAGCCTATGTGCAACGAAAGGGTGAAAGCAAAAGCAAACTGTAAATAAGCATGCACACTGATGTTTCATGTGAACATTAATTGAAACTCTTGACCCATGTGTGCATGATTTTTTTCATTGCTCAACTATATAATGATTGGTTGACTGCACGACTGCATGGCGGAGTAGGTGTACAGGTGTAAAGTAATCGGTGAGGGAACATACATAGTGTATTCAGTGTATATGCAGCATATATGAGTTGACTCAGACTTAGGCCTCTTTGGACTCTGTCTTGACTTGGACTCGAAAAGTTCTGGTCTTGGTCTTGTCATTGACTCAACAGGGCAGTCTGACTCCAGATCTGTGATTTACATCAATTTCCTACTTACATCAGTCACCTGAGGAACAATTGCTTTTTTGATGCATACTACACCAATCCACAAGCATCACTAAATGTTTGTTTGGGAACCTTCTTTCAAAGCAACTTACAACGATCAGTCATAACATTAAAACCACCTGCCTATTAAGTAAGTTCTCCTCATGCTGTCAAAACAGCTCTGACTGTGATTTTCTGACACCTTTCTGTCATAGGCAGCATTCACATTTTCTGCAACAGAAGCTCCTCTTTGGGATCAGAACAGACAGCTTTGCCTTCATTTCTCACATGCACCATCTTGGGTGCCAGTGACCAAGTTGCCAATGTGCCAGTTTTTATAGGTACTAACTACTGCACACCTGCCATTCTGGAGATGCTCTGACTAGCCGTCACTAGCCATCCTTATGCTTTTTCCTGCTTCAAGCACCTTTAACAGATGTTGTCACAAACCTGCTTTACAAAGTCCAGGTCCGGGTCCCTAATGAGCAAGCTAAGGCGACGGAGGCAAGGAAAAACTCCCTGAAAATATGGTCAGCAGCTCCCCTCAGTGATGATGGCAAAACAAAAAGACAAAAAAACAGTGTTAGTGTTGTATGGTGTCAGTGTAAGAGTATAAAATAGTCAAAAACAGTGTGTTACATGACTATGATTAGGACTACAGCAGACCTCGCTATAAGAGCTTAGCTAGAATGGGCAGTCTGGGGAATCACAGACACGAGAGCACCCTGTGACACTGGGGCCTGCTTGCTCCACCGTGCAACTTCAACTTCAAGTGCCTGTTCACTTGCTGCCTGTTGTGTCCACTCCTCCTGACAGGTGCCATTGTAATAAAATAGCTAGATATTCAATGTTATTCACTTCACCTGTCAGTAGAATTAATATTATGATGAATTGATATAGATATTTTCTTCAAGCCCAACTGGGCCTGCTCAGTTTAATCTGTGCTCACCTTTAGATAGATGGCCTTGCATTATTTTCAAACACTCTTTGAAATGATGAATTCACAGCTGACTGCAGTCCCTGAGGCAACCTGAACACATGGTATCTTGACACCCCTCTGTTGCACATCAAAATTGTCCAGTCTCTTTATGATTGTACAAATCATACACCAATTGTGATGTGCTAAATGCAGGGGTCACATTTCGTTGTGGTGCTTGAGTGTGTTTACAATGACAGATAGTCACTTTCACTTTCACTTTAAACTAATTAAAATCTGATGCCTCAACACACTTAAAAAAATTGGGATGAAGGTGTGTTTACAGGTGTGTTCACCTTTCCTTTTAATTATAATGTTTAATTGTTTAGGAATTTAGGAGACTAACTGTTGTAGTTCTTGCTTGATCCAAGACTTAAGTTGTTCAGTTGTCTGTGGTGGCCATTGACTGATTCTCACCTTCATGAAGTTCCATATATTTTCAATAAGCTCCACTACTGTCAGACCCAATTCTTCTTTGGCATGGAGAGCTCATAGTTTATTTTTTGGCTAGCCTTCACTTACTACTGGCATTAGTGAGCCTTGGGTACACATGTCCCTATTACCGATTCATCTGATGTCTTTCCTTGGATTACTTTTGGTAGGTACTAACTACCTTGAACACTCCACAAGATTTGCCATTCTGGAGATGCTCTGACCCATCACAATAAGGCCCTTGTTGTGTGGCTCAGATCCTTACAGTGACTTTTTTACTTGCTGCCTAACATATCCCACCCCCTGACAGATGACATTGTAATGATATAACTAGATAGTCAATGTTATTCTCCTTACCTGTCAGAGGGGTTAATGTAATGACTTAGGAGTGTGTTAATTGTTAAGCAATGTTCACAGTACATAGCATGTTATCAGAATGCACTATTAAAAATAAAATTGTATCTAAATAATTGTGTAGAATATGATGCATTATTATGTAAATTAAATGTACCAATATAAATAAAGGTATAATATAGTAAGGAAGGTGAGTATACAGTTATACAAATGGAGAAAATACAATATTATTTGTTTCTATATTTAAGCTATGCATTGATTAGTGTGAAAGGCACAGGAACCAATATATGCAAACAGAGGCTGATTACATCTCTTTCAATACACAGAGGTCAGAAAATTAGCCAGATGTGCCTGCTGAATCCCCCTCCTCTTCATAGGAGTGTACAACCCATGAATGAGATATAGCTGACGTATGCTGTAATGCTGCTTCACGCCGAGCAGCCCAACCACAGCAACTTGCTGGAAATTCTCAATGTAGCTCCTACGCAGATAAGCCTCACAGGAAACCCTTATGTCATCCACTAATGAGTCAGTCTATAGAGAACTACAGCAGACACACTCCTTTCCACAAGGGGAGATCATTGGAAAGAGGGAAATATATACTCAGTGACTACCATTGCATGTGTATTTTTTTAGTATTTAGCATTATTCACTAAATTATTCATTTAACCACCTCTCTACTGGCTCTCATCTTATGACCTGAAAAGACCAATTGAGCTTTAGAATTACAGTCATACTGATTAGCATCATATTGTCTTCTATGGTTTACTACTTTTACAGTCATGCTGTTTATATCAACAGGTACAGAATTTTACATAACATGTCTGTAGTAATCATGTGTTCATAGAAGAATTCTCAATGCCTGTTAATTTTGTTAATGTCAAGTCAATTTTATTCACAGAGAGGTTTAAAGCAAAAGCAGCTTTATAGAATCTGGGTCCAAAGCCCATAATGAGCAAGTCAAAGGTGACAGAGACAAGGAACATCTCCTTAAGCCAGAGGAAGAAACCTTGGGAGGAACCAAGATTCAGAAGTAGAACCCACCCTCCTCTGGTCGACACCGGATACTAATAATAGCAAATGAAGAAGAGAACAATCTCAGTTTGTAGAGGTGGCAGATGTGTGATGGATTAAATGCAGAGGTCACATTTTGTTGTTGTGCTTAAATGTGTTCACATTTTCACAATTCACAATTATTCCCTTTACTACACTTTCACTTCACTTAAATGCCTTTAGTTTGGAGTAGGATATATGAAGCATGAAGTGCATGGGTATGGTATTAGGTAGCTGAACTGGTCTGGGAGAGGTGAGCAGAAGACCCCAGTGATAGGTGATCTGGCTGAAGGTATAAGGGGGACACAGTTCCTAGTGTACAGGTGGGCCACGATGACTGTTGATCAAGTAAGTGAACCTTAGGGCTGTCCATATGGGGCCCTCCTCAGCAAAAGCGAGTGGGTTTCAGTAAGAACTTCAACCAGAAGTGGGACATCAGGATGGACCAGTATAGTCCAGACAGCAGGATGGGACAGGGTCACTGCTATCTGAGGAGTAGCATGTAGCTCAGTACATTTCTTTTATTCCTTTCATCATTAAAAAGATTCAAGAGGTTTATTTGTCACATACACAGTTATACAAGTACAACATGTAGTGAAATGTACCCTGATCGTTCCTGAGACTGTGCATTTTTATTATATATATATCTATATAAATAATAAAGTTAAAAGAATTTAGAAGTAAAAAATATTACAAAAGAATAGAATATGTATTATAAAATGTAA